>BQNB010132328.1:2519-18645 GCA_026074375.1 Tanacetum coccineum | reverse complement strand
AAAAAAAAGAAGAAAAAATATATATAGTAGTTCAAAGCAATAAAGGCTTAAGTCCCGGCACATGAAGATTTGTATATGCTATTATCCCTCATCAGTATCAAGTCCCGCCCTTTGGTCATGTTTATGTGTCAAGTACAAGCATATGGTAGTTGTCTAGGTTATGCCTATGTAAATTGAGTGACTTCACAAAAATATAAACCCTATCTGAGTGGCTCGAGTGAAATAAAAAATCAAACACATTCCCCTGTAAGGTGCTATGTTATATGTCTATGCCTGAAAAGTTAATCAATATGCAAACTCTTGCTAAAAATCCAAATTTTCTCCATGTTATGATAAATGATCTTATTTTCTCGCTTTGATTTCTTAAGGGCAAGTAATAGCTAAGTGTGGAGGGATTTGATAACGCCTAAATTATACATGTTTTCAGTGGCGTTATTTATACATATTTTATCATTTCTCGTAAACTTTCGATACTTAATAGTATGAAATACTTGCAGGTTCACTTGAAGACATCTCAGGCTCAAAATAAACAAAGATCAAGTACTTATACACTTCGGAAATCAAGATACAAGAAAAAGATAAAGTCTCAAGCTGGAAAGTGTAATTGTGCGCCGCACTTACCCAATGTGCGCCGCACTTCTCCTCAAATTCAAAGAATTAAAGACTCGGTCAAAATAGTGCATTAACTCCCTAAGTACGCCGCACAAATTACTTTGTGCGCCACACTTCTCATCTGGCTACAAAAATTAAATGAAGTCATATATACTGGCGCATTAACACCTCATGTGCGCCGCACTTATAAAATTATGCGTCGCACTTTCACCCCAAAATTAGCCTATAAATAGGAGACAAATTTCACCACAAATCATTCCTTCATACTCATTTCCTTCATATCACACACACTCTCTCTCACCCTTGTGATATCCTAAACCCTTTCCAACCCTTCTCCCAAGCATAAACACCATACCTTTTGAAGATTCAAGATCAAACAACCAAGAACGAAGAAGAACACCATCTTAGTTTATTGAAATAATGAGGTTTCTTGTTAAATTAAGTTATGTTATGAACTACATGGCCATGAGAGGCTAATTCTATCATGACTACTCGGTGAAGTTATGATAATAAATAAGTGTTTGGTATGATTGTGATCTTATTAATCTCAAGCTTATGTTGCACCCCTATTATATCTTATCTTGTCGGTTTTGCTTATTGACTTAGATTATATAATCATGTTGGTATAGGTCGAAAGACCCGTTATGATCTATATGGTTTTAAAGATTTATCTATGGTCTTTATCGTCTGTGTCGAGAAATCCACTTTCGTAAATTGATAAACAAAATAAGCTTTGATATAATAAGTTAACTGGATCATTTGAGTAACACATCTAGTCTAGCCAACTAAATATAAGTCTTAAGTTAATTAAGTTAATTTGTGAAAACGTTTTCTGACGAGAAATCCTTTTTATAAGTTAAAAGCTCCATCTTTAAGGTCTTAATCATTACGACTACTTATAAATTATTTTCAACTATCCGAGTAGTCATCTTTTGTAACACCCCCAAATTAGGTCGCAGCGGAATAAGGGTCCGGGGCGTGTTACTTCATAGATCAATAGCACAAGATATATATAGAACGACCAAAAAGTCGTTTTAAAACTGATACATTGGATTTTTAACAAATTTTGTTACAAATAGCCCGAAGCTTTAACTTGTTCCTTATTATTATTACCAAAGATACTGGTTCACTAATACATAGAGTTTCAAAAAACATAATCAACATTATCTTTAGCTTGGGACCATCCAAAACAAATCACCAATGTATCCTTGGCACCTTATGCTTACCGATCTCCTGAAAAACATTGCTTTAAAACTTGTCAATTATAATGTTTGGTGAATTCGTATGGGTTGGATAATCATTATATGCAGGACAGCAAGACTTTCCCAGTGATAATTCACACATGCAACATCACAGAATCATGGATTACATTTTTCCTAAGCTCATGGACATGGAAGCTCGTCGATCTTATGCTATAAATATATATTGCATTTCTGCGTCCGAATAGATGTTTAACCCTAACATACTCTCCAAATTCGAATGCTAGACGTTGTATCCTTGGTGATAGCTTAGTCTCCGACGGGGAGGTCGTTTGCCCAAATAGATCTATTCATAACTTTATGCGCTCCAATATTGTAATTAACAAACTACATCTATGCAATTGACACCGTTCATGATTAATGGGCTCAACTTGGGTTATAGTACTTTAGGCAAACATGTAATCAATATAAAAAATATCACTTGCGTCAATTTACAAAAACAAAGCAGGTTCCCACCCATATGTTATAAATCATTTAAAATCGTAAAAATGTTGGGGCTATGAACTCACCTTGAGTTCTGATAATCCAAATATCATAGATAATGCGTCACGCAAATCGTCAGATGCAACCTATTTAATTTAAGGTCGTATAAGTACCATGTACTTCGATTAACTAACATCATATACAGGTCTATGTTAGTTACATCATACTATCGTTCGGGCTATCATAATCAAGAGGTCATGTATGTGAACGTTGAGGAGCTATGACACTTTAAGACGTAAATCCAAAAAGCAAACTCGACGATACGACACCCGAAGAGGCCTCATTTATGAAAACTCGCTAGTAATATAGTACTTTGATAACCACATATAATTCTATGTAGCTCGATCATCATCTAATTGTTTTGGTAAAATTGCGTTTAATAAGTAAAAATGTTTGTAATTGCCGTTTTAGTAAATATAGCATAACTTTTGCGTTTAAGCCTGATTTTGACGCTTCTTATGCCCACGCTTTCGTATTAGGACGAGTTATCATAATTTGACATTTTCATATTTTTGACCCTATGATGAACAGTACTTTTACTGTTCAGACAGTTTATAAAATCATTTTTATTTTAGATATCGTAATATACCCGTAAATGTCGTTATTTTATTCGTTAAGCTCCGTTTTTAGCGATTCTTCTCGCGCACGTTCTCGTTTAATGGAAGAATTCTATCAATTTATTATGGTTTACAAAATAAATTATTTCTGTCAGAACAAGTAACTTTTATCAAAAAATAGTTTTATAAAAGTTGAATTGTCAGGTAAAACTCCGAAATTCATAAACTCGTTCATTTTAATTAAAAATTTAGATTTTTATGATTTTAGATATCCTAAGAATCTGTATACTTTGTTAAAATTGCCAAACTTGCTGTATGAATAATTTTTATTAAATAGTTTTTATAAAAAACTTCTTTTACAACTCGTTTATTAACGTTATAAATTGTTTTTACGTAATTATTTCGGTATTTATCCGTTTTGCAGAAGTTTTGTTACCTTTTCGGAATCGTCTATGATGTGTAGAAATTTATATAAAAACATAAATAATATGTTTACTTACAAGAATTTGGACGAATGTGGCGATTGAATATGTAGGGGTCATTTTAACCTTTTGTTTCCATTATTTATCATTTTGTAGCTCCACCAAATGTCTTATATTTTTATATTTGTTTATATCATTAAATATTTTTGTGTCCATAGTTCATATGTTTGTCGTTTTGACCAATCTTTCAAGTCCATCATATCCTTTATAAATCATAACTTTCATAATTAACCATAAATCACTAGTTTTATATATAACCATTTTACATAAAACCATGTGTGTACAAGTCTTTCCATCTTGTTATAACCTTATTTTTGTGTCTATATATCATTACTAAAAATCTATAATCAACATTACCATGCCACTTGCATTTCTTTTGCTTGTAACATATTATGTAACTTTATAAACCCTAATTAATACATAATCATTTTTATGCTTAACCAAGAGTGTAATCACTTTGTGCTCCATGTTTAAACATGATGTCATTAACATCATAAGATATATTAAAAGTGTTAACATTATAATGACACAAGTTTTAAACTCCTTTTTTACCATGATCCAAAACTCCTAAAGTTGATTAAAGTATAATGAAACTAACATATGCATATAATGATAAATGAAAGATCATAAAGAAGTTCTAGATGACCTTATGGTGAATGAAGATGATGACCAATACAATCTAAAACTTGTTTAGATTAAATCCAAAGCTTGCACAAGAAAACCCTAGTTTTTTAATAATACCCTAGCTTTTTTTCTTGCTTAATACTTGAAAAAGGTAATTCCAATGCTTCTTGGAAACACCCTTAGAATATCTTAGGATGGATGTGTGTAGGAGTGTATAGGTTGTAGAAAAATTGATATGGATTTGGTTGGTTGAGTGTTTGATGTCGTGGGCTTAAAGGGGCAAGAAGGAAGAGATTTGATCTTTTTCACTAAGTGTAAATGTTATCTATGTTTTATCTTACTAGGAATACATGTATATAAGATGTCTTGGTCAAAAAGTATGCATAAGCTAGTCAAAAACATGCCCATGGTCTTAAGGAAGACTTGTAGGCTTGTCTCTAGTCAAAGGAACATGGTATGGGTGTTTTTAATGAACTAGTGAAGTACCAACGCCAAGTGGTAAGATTTTTCTTTATATAACTTTGTATAAATTGCCATAATTTTGGCATATATATGATATATATGATATATTTTTGTAACTTTTATGTATTGGGTATAAATGTGGGTATTTGTTGAAGCGTAGAAAAGTTTTGGCGGTTCCGGGTATGCCTAAACGTATTTTATTGCGAAACGTATTTAATTTACGTAACCAATAAAAATAAAATGAACAAGGATCATAATTATTCTCAAAATAATTATTTAATACTTGATTGATGTAAACGCTTAATTGTTTGATGCCCGTTTACATTGAACGCTAATTTTTAGCTTACGCGATTTAGCTTAACATTTACGATTTAAAGCAAACGCGTACAATACAAAAGGTACATTGTGGATTTATCGACGTCGTCAATGACTTGAAAACACAGGGTGTTATATCTTTATTATCACTGGTAAAACAAAAGTTATTTTCAAAATTGTTAAAGTCTATTTTCTTTCTGATTATTCGAACACTACTCAAATCCCTATGGACGTCCTTGTCTTGCCTAAAAATATTGTACCATATATGTGGTTTATATACTTGTACCCATGTGTTTCCCTATAATAAAATTGGTATTTTAATCATAATAAATTTAAAGCTTTTGAAACACATCACAACTCAACTGAGTCAATAACTAGAAAAGAAAGACATGAAAAGAAGAATAGATATGACAGAAAAGATTCAAACAACAACATCAACAACCAAGATTATTCAAACCCTTCGTTACATAACAATAAACAACAACAAATCCTCATCACTGAATATTCCCATCCTCCTCCACACATAGCCACTACTACATCAAATCCCATCTCCATCCAAGACTCGAAACAAAACAAAAAAGATCTCAGGTTCTTCTTGTTCATATCTTACATCAAGATATGACCTTTAAAAGGTCTTCACTAGCCTGAATGAAAAATTATTCGATCTGTAATACTAAAAAAATACCTTTCCTTTATTTTTGAAAAATAAAGAAGATCATAACATTATGTTATTTTTTATCTTAGTTTTGTTTTAAGAAAACACTTTACCTACGAGACCCTCGATAGGATCTTGAAGCCATCATTCTTATGGTTTGACACATGGTTTACATAAGCAGAAAGTATCAAAACGGGATAAGGTGGATTTGATTATTGTTGTATGGATTGTAGAGGAAGGAGATTGATTTATCATTTGTTCGTATGATCTTATTTGGTTTATCTATGAAGATATAGATCTGTGTTTAGTGATGTGATAAGATGAGTGACTGCGTGAATATTGAGAAATCAGTGTATAGGGGGGTGAGTATAGATGGTATGTGAATAATTTGGGTTTGTTACTAGCTTATATATCCCTTAAAGTTAGGGTATTAACATGTGTCTATGGGCTGGTACTACTGGAGGGGATATGGGCCTTGCAAAATGTTGTTATAATTTGGTTTGGGCTATCTACATATCCAAAAATTCACATATCTCACAAGCTTTTTTGTTGTTGCTAAGAATGCATATAAGCTAAAAATTGGTGATATTATGTAATCATGAAACTTAAATTTTAATGGCTAGATTTGGAATTAATTTTTTTAAGTGTCTACAGAGTTGATCGGGTATCACTTATTTGAGATTGTAGTGGCATTTTTCAAAGGCATGTACTTATTTTATCTTGAAGTCGGGATTAGTCATTCATAGTTGGTTGGATGCATGACTTTCAATGATAACTTGCTCGGGCTTAAGATTTTGGATGAAGACATGGGTTATCTAGTTACCAGCAGTCGGGGTGGTTGGTTGAAGACCTGGATAACTATCACTTAAAGGAGATACGTTGTAGTTCTCAATGTCACACGCAGAAGACGTTGTGGATAATCGCAAAGGGTGTTGAATGTCTCATACTTTGCTTGGTAAGTATTGAGTTTCTCTACACTATTCTTCCAACATTAGTGCATTCTTAAGTCACAAGAACTGGGAATTCTACTTTAGTTTCAAGTTTGGTATATCGGGTTTACTCCATCAGTGGTAAACATACGATGGGTTGTTGATCTTGTTTTATGTAGTTCTAGTTTCTTAACCAAAGGTTTACACAAATTGATGTATAAATTGGTTAACTTGGACTATATTTTCAAGTTTGGTATATCGGGTTTACTCCATCAGTGGTCACTTCAAAAAGCCTACAAAACGATTGGTAAAAAGATAGTTAGAGAGAGTTTATGAGTAGAGATTTGACCAGCAGTTGATTCTCACAGGATAGATTTGAGCTAATTTATTCTTCACACAAGTATTCAAGTATAGGTGCATACAAGGTTTTGCTGATTCCGAGGTGTCAAAACCATCAAGGGGGAAGGAGAAGACACACCCGAGAGTCTTTGCCTTTCTTTTTCTTGAAAGCTTGAAAAAGTCATCTTTCTTGAAAATCTTTTAAGTTAGGCTATGCCGGGAAGACAAATGTCATAACCGCAGCGAAAATCAGCGCTTTAATATGTGGCTTTTGGGTGCATTTCTTCAACCACATAAGGGAAGAGATATCTTGTGAAAGTTAGTATGCATTATTTGAATTTCCATGGGGAAGAGTTGTGAGAAGAATTATTCAAGCATGAGAAGATACGTTGTTGATCCAGTTAATGTATCCCCGAACGGTTAATCACTAAGCTTATTCTTAAAGAAGCAGTAATATTTGATGTGGTATCCTACTAATTCCACTGTGCACTTAATTATTCTAAGCTTGTAAGAAAGCTTTGAGAGTGCTCAACAGAGGATTGCTAGTTTGGGAGGAAGCTTTGAAAGCTTATAAATGAAGAATATGTGGCATAAATTAAGGGGAAGCTAATTCAAAAGCTTCTCCTTAACCAAGAAGTGTATGGGTTACCTAGTTAATGCCTATTATAATATTTCTCCTACAAGGTACTACAAAGATGATTCATGGTGGAGTGAAGACTTGAAGTCACAAACCATAGAAGACATCATCAGCATTGGAAGCTTCATGGAAGTTCTTGTTCTTAATCATTATGTACTTGTTAGGAAAATATTGTAAGTAATTCTACATATCGTCCCATGGGGGAAGATTGTTAGAAATCCATTTTACGTGACGACATTACGGAATTACCATAGTTTATCATAGTCTCATACGCAAGGACTAGAATAGACAACTATGTATAGTTTAGAAGCGTTTGGACTATAAATACCCCTCCATGGCTTCCATGGAGGGGTTGAGACTCTTGTAACATTTTCTTTCTTTATTCATTTTACACATTTATTTCTCTCTCTACTCTCTCTCACTACAATATGGTTATCTTGTCATTTGAGTCTCCCTGACCACCAGATTATAGATTATTTAGTTCTTTCAAATGTTTTCCTTCCTGTTGTCCGAGCACGGCTCCGACAGCAAAATCGCTTGCGTCGCACATAAGTTCAAACGGTTGCGACCAAACTGGTGAAACCATAATGGGTGCATTCGTTAACTTTTCTTTGAGCAATTTGAATGCCTCGATGCATTCTTTATTGAAATTGAAAACTACATCAATTTCAAGAAGTTTTGTCATAGGACGAGAGATTTTGGAAAAATCTTTGATGAATCGACGATAGAATCCTGCATGTCCTAGAAAACTTCTAACGGCTTTAACGTTAGTGGGCGGTGAAAGTTTGGTTATTACATCGATTTTTGCCTTGTTGACTTCTAATCCTGTACTGGAGACTTTGTGGCCGAGCACAATTCCTTTTGTCACCATGAAAGACATTTCTCCCAATTTAGAACAAGATCAGCTTGTTTGCATCGAACGAGCATTTGCTCGAGATTCGCGAGACAGGAATCGAATGAATCTCCAAATATCGAAAAATCGTCCATGAAAACTTCCATGGAGGTTTCAAGCATGTCTTGGAAGATGGCCATCATGCACCTCTGAAAAGTGCCGGGTGCGTTGCAAATACCAAAAGGCATATGCTTGTAAGCGTAAGTTCCATAAGGACAAGTGAACGTGGTCTTTTCTTGATCAGCCGGTTCGATTGGAATTTGAAAGTAACCGGAAAATCCATCGAGAAAATAAAAGAATTTGTTCCCCGCTAATCTTTCCAGCATTTGATCCATGAAGGGTAGAGGAAAATGATCTTTTCGAGTGGCTTCGTTTAACTTGCGATAGTCAATACAAACACGCTAACCGGTGACAAGTTCATTCTCTTCATTTGTCATAACGGTCATTCCTTCTTTCTTAGGTACGCAGTGCACTGGACTCACCCAAGGACTATCTTTGACGGGGTAAATGATACCAGCATCGAGAAGTTTGATAATCTCTTTTTAATGACTTCTTTCATGTTTGGGTTAAGTCGACGTTGCCTTTGAATAACAAGTTTGGCATCGTCCTCAAAGTTAATTTTGCGTTTGCAAAAAGATGGGCTAATGCCCGGAATATCAAATGTTTTCCAAGCAAACGCTTCTTTGTGTTTCTTAAGAATGGACACAAGACTCTTCTTTTCATCGCCTTTGAGTAGAGCGGATATGACTACTGGAAGAAGAGATTCTTTTTCCAGAAAAGCATATTCTAAATGTTTAGGAAGAGGTTTCATCACAAGATCAGTTGGTGGATCTTGGATAAAATTCTTGATCCTTAAATTTTATTCGAGGAGTAATTCTTCAAAATATCCTCGACCTCTTCCTCTTGCTCATGGATTTCTTTGATTTTGATTGCCATGAATTCTCCGAATTCATGGTGAAGAGATGATTCGTTGATCTTTTCTGATGTGGTGGAAAATGGTTTGGACTCATCGAGCAATGCATCAAGTTCTTCTTTTGTTACTTCGTCAATGACATCCATGCGGAAACATGTGTCATCATTGGATTGAGAATGCCACATAACTTTATCGATTAAGACGGTAATTCTATCATCTTCTACTCCTAAGTTGAGTTCTTTGTTTTTGACTCGGATGATAGCATCAGCGGTGTGCAAAAAGGGTCGTCCTAAAATGAGAGGTACTTTGTCATCCTCCTCCATTTGTAGGATAACTAAATCAGTTGGGAACATGAATTTCCCAACTTAGACAAGCATGTTCTCTGTAATTCCCATCGGGTATTGGTAAGTATGATTAGCTAAGCGGATACTCATCCTTGTAGGTTTTATGGTGTTTTTCGAGAGTGAAGCGTATAGTGAATATGGCATCAAGTTGATACTTGCGCCAAGATCATCCAAGGTGAGATATTCAATTGAACCTTCTACAGTGCACATGATCAGAAAGCTTCTGGGATCACCCAGTTTAGGTGGGAGCTTGTTTTGAACAATTGCGGAGCATTCTTCATTTAAAAAGGCAATAGAGATTTGCTCCATCTTACTTTTATTGCTCACGAGATCTTTTAAGAACTTCCCGTAATTAGGTATGCCAGCTAGGACATCAACGAGGGGTACGTTGATCCTAACTTCTTTGATTAGATCAATGAATTTGGCATAGCGTTCTTCCATTTTTTCTTTGCGTAGGCGCTGAGGGTACAAGTTTTTTGTCTTATATGCCATTAATGGTGGTGGATCACTTTCAGTTTGTTTGGAAGAAGACGACTCTAATTTCTTTTTGGCTTCGTCAACCTTATTTTCACAATCATCGTGGATGACGGTGGTCTTAGCATTTGGATTGACTGGTGAATCGTATGTCAAACCACTCCGTGTGAATACGACATTCACATGCTCATTCTAAGCGGATGGTGGATGGTTGGTTTATCATTCGTTGGGTTGGGTTTCAGATTGGTTTGGGTGTTACTTGGAAGTGAACCAGTTGATCAAGAGGAACATTGGTCGGAGAGTCGACCAAATTTTGTCTCAAGATCCTGAATCGAGGCTTGGTGATTCTTTTGTCCTTGCTCGACTTTGGTTTTAAGATTGAAGAACTGATTTTTGACAAAGTCATTCGACGATTTTTGAGCGACCATGAATTCTCGCATGGTTTTTTCAAAGTCAGACTCGTTGAACTTCGTTTTGGGTGTTGGTGGAACAGAAGGAATGTCCTCTCGAGGTTGGGAGTTTCGGTTTTCATCTCTTGGTTGTCAGTCTCGCCAAATTCTGGAACTCCTATCGTAGTAGTTTCCTCGATATCCTCC
This sequence comes from Tanacetum coccineum, assembly GCA_026074375.1. Lineage (NCBI taxonomy): Eukaryota > Viridiplantae > Streptophyta > Magnoliopsida > Asterales > Asteraceae > Tanacetum > Tanacetum coccineum. Next base: position 8,072 of record BQNB010132328.1, on the reverse strand, counting down.
TCCTCGGTAACCTCCATAGGCATAGCTGGCTTCTTCATCTTTGGGACCTCCCATAGGCTTGTCGTCACACTCCAATGATGGGTGAGGACCTCCACAACTATTGCATCCGTCTCACATCTCTTTCATTTCTTCTTTGATATCTTTGAATTGTGAGTCGATCTTTATGGTCAATGCTTCCCTCTTTTCCATGAGTTTGGAATCGTTGCTACTTTTTGCGAAAGTAACGGTTTTACGAATGGGTTTAGCTTTCATGTCCTTAGACTAATCGAGTTTTAAGAGCACTCGATCTTTGAGCAATTGGTGTGCTTCATTCGGGGTTTTGTAGAGAAAGATTCCTCTGGCATCAAGGATAGCTTGCGTGGCTTCGTCAAGTCCATAGTAAAAGATTTGGATTATGGTTCCTCGTCCTAAACCATGTCAGTGACAACTACGAAGTAAGTCCTTCATTCGTAGCCAAGCATCTACAAGGGATTCATTAGGATTTTGGGTGAAACCTCAAATTCCTCCCATGAGTCAGTCGAACACTGCGGGTGGAAAGAATCGGCTTATGAAAGCTTGTCTTGTTTGTTCCCAAGTAGTGATAACACCTAGACTTAGTTCGTTGAACCATACTTTGGCATCACCGGCAAAGGATGATGGGAAGAGTTTGAGTTTGATTGGGTCATTATTGGTGTTACCATATCGAAACATTCCGTAAATCTTGAAAAATTTAGCGATGTGCTTGTGCGGATCGGCCCATTCACGTCCGTCAAATTGGCTGTCTTTGATCATCGCAAGGTGATGACCTTTAACGGTGATGTTTTTTCCAAGGTCAACCACGACGATAGCGGCCCCGAGAGTGGGTGCTACGGCTCGGTTGTTTCCCCACATAGGTTGATCGTCGGCCATTGGGAATGGTAGATCAAGAAATGGGTTATAAACAACTAAGGCTTCGAAGTTTTAACTTTGGGAATTCTGTCTTCAACTGGTATGAATGGGTTTCTTGTCTTCTTTTTCTTCTTGGTATGGTGGATAAAACATTTGGGTTTGGAATAAGGTGTAGTTGGTTCTTGTCCCGTAGAACGTGTGTTCATTCAGGAGCAAAACACAACTAGGAATGAATTTAAGTAGCTTTCACTTCTCGAAAAAGGGTGTAAAAGATGGTACAAGAAAACGTTTCGAGCTGCTCAGAAGATCAACAGCCAGGCAGCTGAGACTGCCAGCCGGGCAGTTGGTGGTGATCAGGTGTTCGCGAGGGACGAGCCGGCCGGTTCGGATGGTCAGCCGAGCGGCTGACTTGTTCTTGTAGAAAGAAAACTTAAAAATATTTAGAAAACAAGGTTTGGGGATTTCGGATTGGTTTAAGCACGAAATTTAAAACTAAAACACGATCAAATCCCCGGCAACGGCGCCAAAAACTTAATGCGTGCGATCCAGATAAGTTTTAAATTTATAACACGGATACCGAATTTCTTAGCAACACATATGAGCAAGTGTACTCGTTTGTTGATAGCAAGATATTGTATAGTAAGCCAGGATCGTTCGCTGGGATTAATGTGTTTTGGTAGTTTTAAAGTTTGGTGCTAACATTTTAACATGTTGATTATATGAATTAGATGGTGATCTAATCTATTGTTTCTAAAACCCTCAATCTTCATCAAGACCTTAAGTGACAAAAACAAGCTTTACGTTCAATCAATCAAATCAAGACTACTTCATGTTTTAACTAGTTTGATTCGTAGTTCATTTCACAAACATGTTAACACCCACAATTATGATTCTTGCTAGATCAAACTGCTTAAGAAATGGTCAATACAAAAGGTAGTCAATCATAGACAAAAGGCAATAATTGATTGGTTAACAAGATCCCTTTCGTCCTATGATATGTTTAACAATCAATCTGGTTTAATAAAACTATGTCATTTTAATCATAAGTATAGATGGATCTCAATTAATAGCTTTAAATTAAAGAAAACATGTTATCACAATCATAATCAAATCATCATTCCACAAACATCATTTAATCAAGTGTATAAAGATACTAGCCACTCATAGAAAACAAAGACATATTTGACAGAAATTAAAGGATTCATAAACATGATTAAAAGGTTCTTATAAAGTATGTAAAGATTACAAGAAATAACGCTTGGATGCCTTAAAGAATTCTGGATGTTCTTGACCTCCTAAGATGGTTTCTTTCTCTTTTAAACTTCTAGGATTTTCCTAGGATTCTAAGAAGGCTTTATGGCTTTGAGAGAGTAGTAGAGATCTTTGTTAATGGGATTGATTGATTATGATATGATATGAAAACACTAGCCATAGGCCCTATTTATACTACTAGGAAGACCTAGGGATATTTAATGCTTAATTTGGGGTCAAAGGGTCATATAATGTCAGGAAATAGAAGTTTAGATCCTTATTGATCGTTCAAGGAGCATCAAGACAAAAATGGTACGTTAGACACAGACGAGTAGCTTGGCTCGTCGTCTTAACCGGTCGGCTGGGGCTTCGTACCCAGGCGAATATTGCTTGATTTTGCGTTTAATCTCTCCGTTTGAATTGTGCTTGGTCGTGGGACTTTATACTTCAGTATATCTTCTTCCAGGCTCATCCTTGGGACTTGGAAGCTCGAATGATTGGATCTTGTATTCTTGAAATGCTTCTGATCTTTAGTCTTGACTTCGGATTCTTCGTACTCGTGTAAAACTTGATTTCTTTGTTCTTTTCTTCTCTTTTCCTGTACTTGGCTACAAATAAACTTGCAAACACACTTTGATACAATAAAGTAACAAAACCACAAATAAATAGCCAAATAACTTATACAAAAGTACGGATAACGCTACTAAAAACATACTCAATTTGAGCTTTATCAACTCCCCCCTTTATACTGTTTGGGATTCACTACATGACACAATAGTGGTGCTTTACCTTGGTATGATTATCGGCCACGTGTTCCCTTTAAGGACAGTGGTCCTAAATAAGGACTGTACCTTTTTCGGACCGTCACCTGATACTGTTGCGCTAGGACGAAACTGATGACTCCAGACCTGATCTGTCTCTCGACATACCAGCTTCTCTGGAGTCCTTCTAGTGACTTCGGACCTGACGTGTCTTTTGACATGTCAGTTTCTCCGGATCCTTTGCCTGACTCAGCTCGTGCTATATTAGCAGAAGTTTCCATGTTACGTCTCTTCTCTAGACTTTCGAGGGAGACTATACCTCTTCGTATCCCCCCTGTCTAGTATGAATGTTTTTAGGACTTTCGTGCTAGACTCACACCACACACAAACCACCCCAACCTCAACCCCCAACCCCCCCGACGCAGCACGCCCACCCTCACCCCTCCCACCCCCCACGTCCTCCCCTACGCCCCCCACGCACTCCTAGCTATTTTTTTATTATTTTTTATTTATATTATTAAATTGTTTTAGGGATCTTTTTACTTTATCATTTTATATATTTTTGATGGTTATTTTTTTTAACTATCTCCTCCTACCCCCCGTTAATAAACTGAAGCTTTTGCTGTCACTCACCTTTGTCGGACCGTCACCTAATACTGTTGCGCTAGGACAAAACTGATGACTCCGGACTTGATTTGTCCCTCGACATACCATCTTCTCTGGAGTCCTTCTGGTGACTTCGGACCTGACGTGTCTTTTGACATGTCAGTTTCTCCAGATCCTTTGCCTGACTCAGCTCGTGCTATATTAGCAGAAGTTTCCATGTTACGTCTCTTCTCTAGACTTTCGAGGGAGACTATACCTCTTCGTATCCCCCCTGTCTAGTATGAATGTTTTTAGGACTTTGTTGTTGATCATTAAATTGCTTTGAACACTGTACACCATCCCACCCACTGCGAATGCTGACGTGCCTTTGTCATAGCAACCTTTCCCTCTGGACTACTGTTAGGGCTACGTCATGCCTACATCGTGGCGGTTGATTTTCCTGAAGCCCCTATAAATAGTTTCGTTTTATTTTCACATTTTCACATTTTTATTTTTACCCACACCGCTGCATCTCTTCTTTTTCTCTGCCTGAAGCTTTAGTTGCTTGCCGCTGCATTCTAATTTCAAAAGTAGGTATTTCTCTCTCCTCTTTTTCCTATTTTCCCGCCATGTCTAAAAATGATATGAAAGACCGTGTTTCCTCCCTTTATAAGGATGATTTAGGAGATTTAGTTAAGACTTTTTGTATTCTTTTGAATCTGCATCCTCGTTTTCCTAATCCCACGCTTACCATGGATCGACTTCCTCATGACTCCATAGGTGTTTATTCGGAATTTCTTTGGTTTTTCGGTGTTCGTATTCCTTTTTCGACATTTCTTCTTTCGGTTTTCAGGTACTTTAAGGTACATATTTCACAGTTGGTCCATTTAGGCTTGAATAAGGTGATTTCTTTTGAGGTTGCATGCTGTGATTTGGGCGTTGTTCCTACGGTTACGCTGTTCTATGTGTTTCAATATATGTGTAAGTAAGGAGATTGGTTCTCCTTTGCCAAAAGCCGAAATACGGAGGATGTTTGTATGGACGATGGTCCTTCAAGCCTAAAGAAATGGAAAAAAAGCTTTTCTTGATAGATCTTAGGGCTATTCTAGACTATCTGACCTGGAGACATTCTCATTCCTGTGTCTCCGATGATTTACCTGTTGATGGTTATAATCAGAATGACGTCGAGCGGTTATGTGTCCGTTTGATTCGTCTTCGTAAGATGAATGAGGAGGTGCTTGTTCGCTCTGGTTTAAGTTCTGTTTGTTCTAATCGAAAGTGTAATCCGGTGTTTCGGAGGAAAGATGACAAATGTGGTAGGTTTGGGGGGGGGGGGGGGTATATCTTCTGCTTTTATTTGCTACCCGCTTTCTGTGCCTTTATCTTTGGTTGTTTTTGTGCAGAGATGAGCATTTTTGACTTTATGACCCATCCTTCTTGGGGAGATGCTAAGGTTGTTGAGGAGCCTCATCATTTTCCTGCTCCTCTTCTTGATCATGTTCCGCAGCACACTACTGCAGCTGCGGCTGAAGGTATCTGATCCCATTGCCTACCCCGGATAAGGTTGCTGCTGCTCAATCGGATCCTCGCCTGGCCAGGAGGTCTCAAGGTCCTTCTAAAAGAAAGGCTCAAATTTCTTCAATTGTTGCCTCCAAACCAACCCAACCTTCTAAGAAAATGAAATTGAGGAAGAAAGTTTTAGAGGTTAGGTCCAGTTATACGGAGGTGGAACAAACTAAGAGTTTGGGTGATGCTGATATATCTAACTTTTGGGTTGAACTTGAGGGTAGTTTGGAGAGAAGTTGTTAGGATTAAAAGACTTTTTGATAATCTTAGAGTTACTACTGCTAATGTTTGTGTTACTATTGTTAAGCAAAAGTTAGTGCTGATCATTAACTTTAATGAAAAATATGCTAAGTAGTTAGTACAGCTAGTTCATAGTTACTACTGCTAGTGTAACTTAGTACTGCTAGTGTATATTAGTACCGCTAGTTACTACTGCTAGTATATGTTAGTACTGCTAGAGTAAAGTTAGTACTGCTGGTGAAGATTAAAGAAAATATTCTAAGTAGTTACTACTGCTTGTAGA
>BQNB010132327.1:0-18645 GCA_026074375.1 Tanacetum coccineum | reverse complement strand
AAACCGGTTTCAAACCGGTTTCGGTTTCTTCCAAACCGGTTTCGACTGGTTCGTTGACCGAAACAGGTTCCTGTTTGACTGAAACCGAACCAAACTCGTTAACTTGTTTGCGCACGTCTACCTAAAAATGTATTATACTTGTCACTTTTTGTCATTGTATGTAGGCAACTATTTTTTTTTCATTGTGTCGCTCAACTTTTGAATTCGTGTTATTGTGTGTACTGGTGACCTACTTGACTTGCTCCAGCAGGTTAACTTAACGTCCGCTTGTTTTTGTATTGCATCGTTAGTCCTTTATACAAATGATCGTTTGTGATTAACTTAAAATTTGATTTTATTTAAAGTTTTAAAAAATGTTAGAAAAATTAGTTTGTATTATAAGTTTACTACATAATTTAAAAAAAATCGAAAATGTTTTAAAAAAATATTTAAAAAATGCGAAAATGTCTTTAAAACATTCGAAAATGTTTAAAAAATATTCGAAAATGTTTAAAAAAAATATTCTTTTAAAAAAAATATCCTTTTTAAACATTTTCGAATATTTAAAAATTTCTTTTTAAAAAAATATTCAAAAAATATCCTTATACAAACGTTTTTTTTAAACATTTTTGAATATTTAAAAATAATATGTTAAAAAAAATCGAAAATGTTTAAAAAGAATATTTTTTTAAATATTCGAAAATGTTAAAAAAACGTTTGTATAAGAATATTTTTCGAATATATTTTTTTAAAAGAATATTTTTTTTGAATATTCAAAATTGTTTTAAAAAAAGTTTATATAAGAATATTTTTCAAATATTTTTTTTAAATATTCGAAAATGTTTAAAAAGAATATTTTTTTAGACATTTTCGAATATTTTTTAAAACATTTTCGAATATTTTTTAAACATTTTCGAATGTTTTAAAGATGTTTTCGCATTTTTTAAATATTTTTTTAAAACATTTTCGATTTTTTTTAAATTATGTAGTAAACTTATAATACAAACTAATTTTTCTTACATTTTTTAAAACATTAACTGACGTTAGTGAAAATGATGACGGAACCATGTTACAAAAATTCGTCATAAGAATGTGTGTAAGAACGTGTGTATAAAAATGTGTGTATAAAAACGTGTGTAAAAACGTGTATAAAAATGTGATTATAAAAATGCGTGCATAAAAACGTGTATAAAAATGTGTGTACAAAAACGTGTGTATAAAAATGTGTATACTAACGTGTGTATAAATAGGGGTTTTTTAAAATATGTTTAAAAATGTGTGTATAAAAACGTGTATAAAACGTTTGTATAAAAATGTGTATAAAAATGTGTGTATAAACAAATATGTAAAAAAACATGTATAAAAATGTGTGTGAAAACGTTTATAAATTTTAAAAATAATTAGAAAAAAGACTTTAAAAAAATCAAATTTTATGTTAATTACAAACGATCGTTTGTATAAAGGACTAACGATGCAATAAAAAAACAAGCGGACGTTAAGTTAACCTGCTGGAGCAGGTCAAGTAGGTCACCAGTACACACAATAGCACGAATTCAAAAGTTGAGCGACACAATGAAAAAAAATAGTTGCCTACATACAATGACAAAAGGTGGCAAGTATAGTACATTTTTAGGTAATTAACCCCTCAAACTATATGAGAAGTTACCAAAACTACCTTAACCTTTTAACTATTTATGATTTTTTTTATGTAACAGACTTTTTATCTCAAATATGTAACATATATCTATTGATTTATTTATAAAAATATTATCGCTAAAAAGATCTTCGCATTCCGCACATAACGAGCCAAATATTGCAATGCTTATGACACACGTGCGATTTTATAAAAAATTATGAAAGTTTACTTCTTACAAAAATTACCGACTTCACAACTACGAATATACATATTCGACAAACAAACAAAAATAGTCCCGAAGCAACGCGCCAGCATTATTCTTCCCTTAGACAAACTCAGCACGAAACAACTACCAAAATATACATTCGACAACCAAAGATGAAATCCAAATAGCTCTGCCGCAAAGCGCGGGGGCATACCATTTTTTCTATCACATCAATTATAAATACAATCTTAAAGAAAAACCACCTTAGCATATAAAACCCAAGATATATAAAATGACTTAAGTAAACTCGAAATTGTTTTGATAAACAGACCAGAGCACTCGATTCAACCGATTTAACCGAACGTGTTAGAAAATTCCGAAACAAAACATACACTAAATAATCCAGTAAGAACACGTCTGCCGCAATGCGGGCCGCAATTCCGCTTGTTTCAATCAATAGAAAAACACTTTAGCGACTAGAAATGATATTTCATCCCTTTTTTGAGCTATTTTGTTTGTTTTCATAGATCTCTATCCGTTTTTCTTCGTTTTTCTCCGTTTTTCTTCGTTTTCCTACGTTTCATTTGTTTTCGCACATTTTGTACAGTTTATACGCTTTTATACATTTTTATAAAAAGTACTCAAACGTATAAAAATAGATAAAACATATGAAACCGTCACAAATGTATTTAAACGTAGAAAACGTACAGAACGGAGGAAAACAGACAAAACGTTCAAAGACGTAAGGAATGGACAAAAATGATCGAAACGTATGAAAACGGACAAAAACAGACGAAAATGGAAGAAACGGAAGAAAATGTAAGAAAACGAACAACAACGTATAATAACGAACAAAAAACGTTTAAAAGCATACAAAAATGCTACCAAAACGCTCAAAAACGGACGAAAATGGTCGAAAACGGGCGAAAATGGTCAAAAGCGAGCAAAAACAGTCAAAAACGCACCAAAGCGGTCGAAAAAAGTCAAAACAAACAAAACAATCGAAAACGAACAAAAACGATCAAAAACGGACAAAAATGGACGAAATCAGACGAAAACGGTCAAAATCGGAGGAAAACGAACGAAAACGATCGAAATCGGTTAAAAACGGTCGAACACGTACGAAAACTGTCGACAATGGACAAAAACGTATGAAAACGGACAAAACGTACGAAAATGGACGAAAACAGTCGAAAACGTACGAAAACATATAAAAACGGATGAAAACGTAAAAAAAAGTACAAAATGTATAAAAACGTTTAAAAATTGATAAAAACGAATGAAAACGTATAAGAAAACTTTTGATGCGCTACACCCGTGTTAGGATTAAAAATGTGGTGTCTATATGAAAATTACATTAGTTTCTATATAGCCTAAAAGACAAGGACTAGAATTGTAATTAGGCCAAAGATGGCATTTGTAAGGGCTATATAAACCCATTTAATCTTCCTTAGAGGGGTAAACCTCATAATTGTAATTTTCACTAATCATTCATTAATAAAATGTTTTCTCTCTCTAAAATGGCTTTTATATATTTTCATCATCCCTGACCTCCCGAGATCATGAATCGAGATTTCCCACAAGTGGTATCAGAGCTGCACAGGCGATTTGTGATGTTTACAGCTTATTCGGTAAAGCTTATTTGTGCTTATTCAGTCCAGATTCAGTCAGATTCAATTCAGCAGCTTATTAGAGCTAATTTCAGTCCAGATTCTGCTTGTTTATACATCAGTTTATTCGTTTTAGTAGCTTATTACACAACTTATTACACATTTTAGCAGTTTATTTGTAATTTTTGATGTGTGATGAGATCGAGTTTGGCTGATTACAGTTTTATCGTAAGAACAAACTCGGTCAGATTCGATCATAAGATATGGTTTAACTACTCATTTTCACATTTTCGGAACTGATTAATCATCAAACTCGGAAGTTATTTCAAATCTATCAAACTCAGAAGTCAAAACTCGACGTTGACTTTTGGTCAATGGTCAAACTCAGTACTGTAACTGCTTATTCCAAGTTTCAGACTTAGTTTCTGAAAATGGTTCCGAAAATGCTTTTGAACTAGAATGGAAAAGAAAAGAAAGTTTGTACAGATCTGTGTTTTATCTGCTACAACAAATACAACAACTTTGTACCGAATTTGCACCAAATACTCGATTACTATTTCGATTCCAAAAATGAACACATATATCGAAAATGGAAAACCGAGTTTACTGAAACTGCAACAACAACTTCATTTCAATTACAACAATCAGCCTCAACAAATCCAACAACTAAACCTAAACTCATCGTCACATATCATCATCAACAATCCACAATTTAAACCTAATCCATCTACCTCAAACTCAACTCATCTCCATCAATACAACATCTCCTTCACCACAATAAGACTTAACCGAAAAGACAAAAAAAACAAGATCTCAGTTCATTTGTCTCGTGTGTATCATCAAAGTTGTGTCCTTTAAAAGATCAAACACGACAATGAACTCATCATCGATCTTGTACCAAAGAACAACAAACAAAAGCACAAACCTACCCGCGACCTTGGTTGTTACAAGATCTTTAAGCCTTATCGAAAAATTAAAGGGTTTGTTCTTGATTCTTCGTGGCTGAAAAAGAAGGACATGTCTTTTTGATGGTTGCTACAAGTTGTTTAGATGGAGGATGTGTATGTGTGGAGAGATAAGGGAGATTATTTTGAGATAGGAATGATAAGGTTGAGATGAGAATTGGTGTCAGCTTTCAAAAAGGAGAAACTAGGGGTGTAGATATGAGATGTGGAGATAGGGTTGTGTGACATGAGGTAGATCGTGTTCTAATCTGTTGAAGTGATAAGGTTGGTTTTGTGTGTCAAAAATGAGGGCGAATGTTGTAATGATCTAGGGTTAATGTGAGATAAGGGATTAACTGCTATATATTTACCCTTGTTGATACTAGTTGGTTGTGGATTTTGGAAGTTAGGCCGAGCTGAAATATATGTCTACCAAAATGATTTGGGCCGCGAGAGAATTTGTTATAGACAGATTCGGCTGTGTGATTTATTGAATATTGATGGACTGGCCAGCTGCTAATCAAACCGAATTTACATTGCTATAGGCCCGAATTTGGTTAAAAGTAATCATTTTTAGGAAACACAAACATCACTTATTGCTTAAAACGATCCTTATCAAAGATTCACGAAAAATGTTAAAAAGGCTATTCTCGAGATTTAATTACAAGAAATGACCACGGGTTGATTCATTATTCCTTATTCGAGATTGTAGTAGTATTTCACGGGGAAGTGTACTTATTTCGTCTTCAAGCCTTTCTACCTCTTCAACGGAGATGACTTGTTCAAGCATAAACGAATTGTGATGTCGACTTGAATATCTAGTTACTTTTATGATTCTTTCTCTTTACCCACAAAGTAGCTATCACTTTAAGGAGTTACATTGTAGTACTCAGTGTCTCACGTAGTTGAGGATATTCCAAGAGATTCTTCTTCCAAAGGATAGTACAAGTAGTTATTACAAATAGCCGACAGAATCCGAGGTTGCAAATGAATGAGTCAGAGGAGAAACGTATAAAGGTTCTTATCGGCAGTTGATTCTCACGGGATATTTTTAGGCTTATCGGATTTATGATACTTCACACATTCTATCGAATATTCGAGCGTACACACTTTTATGATTATGTTTGATGGTCATCAAATATAATCAGGGGGAAAAAGGAAGTATTCGATAGATTGCATCAATCAGGGGGAAGAAATGTATACTTATCTCACCTTCATTTCTTTCTTTTTTTATCTTCAAGTCCGTTTCTATCTTTTGGAGATGAATTGTATGCTTTCAACCTCTAGATGGTTAGTGTGTGAAGTATGTGCATTCGTAAGAAGATCATGCTGATTACTTGCATGTTCCCCTGAACGGATATTTATCAAAACAGAAGCAGTTCAGTTTGATGTGGTTGGCTTCTTCTTCTGCTTCTTATACTTCTCTGATTCTCATCTACTGCTCTACTTCTACTTCTTCTTCTATGAAGCTATATCATAGTTTTAGAATCTGCGTACAATACGGATATTGGTTTGGAGGAAAGTTGATTCAGAAACTTCAACAAAAAGAAATAGACAAAGAAAGCTGCTTAAAGACATGTAGTATGAACTGGAGGGAAGTTAACTAAGTTTATACATATTACATTGTATCTTCTACAAGTAAAGGAGATATTCAAGCTGAAGCACTTATATTTGTACTTGTAGGATACATTGTAAGTAATTCCATATGCCACCACATTGGGGAAAGATTGTTAGGATTAAAAATGTAATGTCTATATGAAAATTACATTAGTTTCTATATAACCTAAAAGACAAGGACTAGAATTGTAATTAGGCCAAAGATGGCATTTGTAAGGGCTATATAAACTCCTCTAATCTTCCTTAGAGGGGTGAACCTCATAATTGTAATTTTCACTAATCATTCATTAATAAAGTGTTTTCTCTCTCTAAAATGGCTTTTATATATTTCCATCATCCCTAACCTCCCGAGATCGTGAATCGAGATTTCCCACAACCCGTCTAATCCCTTGGGAGACCCATCTATAATTTTAAGGGAGACCCGTCTGAGACCCAACTAGACTCACCTATAATATTAAGGGGAGAAATGCTAGATTAAATTAGACCAATCTATAAATACTCAGGGAGACCCAACTAGACCAATCCATTAAAAAAGATTACTTTTCTAGACTCAACTTTAACCAATGGGTCTCAAATTGCCACCTCTACTATAAACGAAAGGCTACCAGGCCGTAGTATTTTTTAAAACATTTTTTATATAAAAATAATAACGTAATGTTTGATATGATTTAATGAAAGTTAGAATGGAAATGGTTATTACGATTGAATGAAAAAATCTTGTGTGTTTACAATTATACAATGTAATCTTTCATTACAATCAAAAAACCCAAAGAAGGTTAAACAACATACCGCCGCCATCCAATCTAAAAAACCCTTTCATGGCTTCCACCGCCGCCACCATCAAATTCCGTCTCCATCCTAATTAATCACCGTCCTCCAAATCTTATCAATCGTGTCCACCCATAGAGACTCGATTGATCTTGTTTTTAATTCTCCCTGTTTTATTTTCCTTGTTTTTTTGATCTCCCTTCAATCCAAACTCTGTTATTTTCATTCATTATGGCGGCTAGAAATCGTTCAAACTCCGACCACACTCGATTGATTTCCAAATCAATTTTCGTTACCAACTTTCTGGATAACACCTCTGCTAAAGATTTATGGGAGGTGTGCAAAGGTTATGGGACCGTCGTCGATGTTTTTATTCCTAATTGCATATCGAGATCAGGGAAACGGTTCGCTTTTGTTCGGTTTATTAAGGTGGGTAATGTTGATCATCTTGTGGAGAACCTGTGTACCCTATGGATTGGGCGTGCACATTTGCACGCAAATGTTGGTCGTTATGATCGTCCTCCAATTAGCTCCTCTCGGCCAAATGTTGCCCCTAGACCTACTGTTAAATCCGTTTCCAGACCCTCTGCTAATGGTGCTTTGGTTCGTGTGTAAGTACTAGTCAAATTTATATATGTATAGTATAAATCCCGTGACAATTCTTTCCAAATTACTTCTCAATCAAGAGAACATAAAAGGATAAAATCTCACTTAAGAAAATACAATACGTATATTTTTAACCGGGAAGTATTTTCTTCTCGGGTCGTTTCCCAACGAAGTCGTGAATTGAAATTCGGGAATAATTCGGATTCGAGTCAAGAATGGATAAAGGATTTTTGAATTTTGAATTACACTACGAATATAACAGCTCAATTAAACTATAGAAATGATTAAAGAATTAAAAACGGTTAACTAATACGAAAAATTAACAAACGTGAATTAAAAACGTGAGCTAAAACTAGAATTTAAAATCTAAAGCACTAATACTAACAAATTTTATACCTAAAAATCACAAAATTTAAGAGAAAATTTTAAGAAAAAGAATTAGAATTTTTTAACTATTTTTGAATTTTCTATGAATTTTTAAAGAAAAATGAATTAACTAAAAATACACTTTTTCTAAAATTTAACACTAAAATTCTATTTCTATTTTTCAAAAATACTAGAATGAAAAAGAAATTTATTACAAAAAAAAATAGATTTTTCCTACTATTTTTCTATTTTCTATGAATTTCTTAAGAAAAAGAAATTACCAAAAACCTATTTTAATTTCTAGAAAATACAAATTTAATTGGAAAAATTAAGAAAAATGATTTTTAACTACTAAAAATGTGCAGAAAACTAATAATATGAAAATGCCCAATTTTTACTAATCAATTGAACCCTAATTTTACTTATTAAAACCTAAACCCTAATTTTATTAAACTAATATTAAAAATATTAAAACTATTTTATTAACCTAAAAGAACAGGGTAAAAAGTGCAAAGGATGAAAGTAAAGGGTAGGCGGGGTAATTAACAAAAATTTACACTATAGTTAAAACAGAACTCCTTTAACTATTGAGAAATTACCAAACAAACCCTACGACTTAAGCACTTTTTAGCTTATTACAAAAGTTAAAATAAACAAAACATTAAAACAACAAAGTTACTCCTGAGCTTATCTAGTACAACTTTAACAAAAGCACATTGACATTTTATTAACTAGATAAGCTGGAAATTAAGCTTTTAAACCTGAGCAACAGAAACTAAGATGTTTCTTTAAAATTCTAACTTTTCTAAACTTTGGCTAATTTCTAGCTTAATTCTCAATGAAAGTTAAAACCAAAAGATACTATATGAAGCTTATTATGTGTACCAGGGATATCTAAAAAGAAATAAGCTAAAAGTAAACTAGATTAACAAGAAATTTGATCTTAAAAAGTAAAGGTTCAACTTTGATGACTGATATTAAGCAATTCCTAATAAGCTAAATAGCTCAAATCTAAATTCTAGAAACTGAAATTTTAGAAATAAGCACTACTCTGATTATAGAATAAACCTAGATAAAAGGAATTTGGAATGGACAACTAGAAATTAGGAATCCAAAAGAAATAAGCAAGAAATCTCAGCTGCTGCTAATACCACTTTTGCAAGAACATTAAAGCTAGTCTAAAGCTTAAAAATGAAACTTAAAAGATGATCTTTAAAAAGCTAATGGAATTCTACTAAAATGCTTAAAACTAAGTTCTATCTCCTAATTACAAGAGCTAAAAGACAGCTTAAAAAAATGATGAGCATCAGCAGTATTAACTGAGTTAATACTGCTTATGCTGATGTATTTGGCAAAAGCTTAAGTGCAGGATAAGTCTCTAGTTTAAGACTCTTAAACTAACTAGCTATATGTCTCTAAACCTACATTAACCAAATTTGAACACCAGAATGCTGTGAATGACCTAAGTTTAAAACTTCTTAACACTTAAAGTGTCCTGGTGCTAGCTTTAGCTTTTTGAGCTCTAAATCTTGAAAATCTACAATCTAACTTTCAAAACTTTTTTAAAACTAAAACTGCTAAAACCTTTTATCTACTCAGTCTTAAACTCAACTAATTAAGCTATCTAAACACTAAAATCTACAGCTTATGTTCTAAAATACACTAGTTACTCAGCTAGACTCAACCTTCTAAATGACAGAATTTTAAGAAATGAAACTTTAATGAGTTCTAACTTCAACAGCTTTAAAACATTTGAATATCTAAACTAACTAAGTAATATTGAATAGGCTAAAACACACAAAAAGACAATGAAATAAGCAAATGGATTAAGCTATATGTATGCTGAAATTAAAAACATGAATCTAAACCTTTGCACTTGTAGTCTCTGACCCTAGCCACTCTTTCTGAGTGAGTGGCTTTCAAATTCAGAACCTATATGGCACCTTGTCTCTAAACCATTAAGCTATGAGCTCAATAAGCTAAAATTTGCTTATTACTCCTTATTTCTTCCAAATTCAATCAAATTAAACTCAAATGAACCTTGCTGAACTAAAGTAGACAAATTCAGTATTTAAAAGACTTTTAACAACATTTGAACAACTTTAGAACAAAAGAAAACAGAATAAGCTTCCTCATTGCTTCAAAACTCAATCACATTGACCTCAAATGAACAATATTGAACAATAATAGACAAAAACAGTATTTAAAAGACTTTTTATAACATTTGACAACTTGAGAACTAGAGAAAACCAAGTAAGCTAAATGAGCTTATTCAGCTTATATGCAAACTAGCTTATTTCATTGAAATGCTTTAAACTCAACACAATTCCACTAGCTTTATTACTTTTTAAAGGAGAAGTACAAGATTAAAACAGAAGTACAACTGAAATTGAAAGTTTAAAAAGGCTTAATTCCGCAAAATGAATAGTACACGTAAAATTGGAAAGGGAAATTTACAAAGAAAAACTAAAAAAAACACACACACCCTCTAAATCTATTACAAGCTTCTATTTATAGTTAGGTGAAGAAAGGATGAGAAACTCTCTCCTTCCAAGCCCTTGGATCTCTTCTAGTTTGAATATTAACCCGTTGATGATCGTTGGTGATTGTTGGTTCGAGACCAATAGGAAGCTGCCACATGTGCAAAATGATGTGGAAGTGGGTAAATACGAGGTGGAGTGAGTTAGAAGAGACGGGAAAGGTGATTTAGGGAAGTTGGGTTTGTTTCGGGTTTTGGCGGGAAAAGAAGTTAGAGGGTTGTTAGAGGAAAGTATAACCCGCGTTTATGTTTGAAAGTTTAGGGTATTTGCAAAAGTAGTCCCTCTGTTTCTTTTCCACAAATGTAGTGTAAAATAACTTTGAGAGTTTACACTTCTGGCCCTTGTAGTTTTAAAACAAGAAAATGGGCTTTGACTTTGGGCTTTTTGTTGGGCTTTTGTTATCCAAATGGTGTAGAAAGGCCCAAAGGGTAATTTAGTATTTTTGCATCTTCTTCAAAGGGTATAATGGACATTTCACTTCAAACTTTTGTCCTTTTCTTTACTTTCTTGTCTTTTCTCGACCACGGTCTTGATCCGGCTTTTGAAATTGGCTTCAAATCTCTCTCTTGTACTTGTCCCTCCCCCCCCCCCCCTTTCCCCATTTTCTGTCGGTTTTGGCTCGTTTTTGCTTTTTTTTGACTTTGATATCCTTTTCTGCACATTGAGACACAAAAGCACACATATATCCATCTTTTGGCATATTTTTGGCTTTTATTGGCAAAATCCTGGGTATTTTATGTATTCAATTTAACATATCAAAAATTCCCCAAACTTAAAGGATGCCGTGTCCTCAGCAAAGTTTATTATGTTATACTTTTGTAAACTAACAAGTTTCCAAAATGCCCTTGTTTTCACCTTTTATGAATCACCTTTTTAAACATCTTAAGCTTTTTCTCAACATTTTATCTCATGGAAACACATTAATGGCAATCATTGCAATTTTGCAACTTTTAGGCTCATTGAAATAGGCTACTCCCGATTAATAGAGCACAAAAGAGGAAAATTCGTCTTCCCTGACTTTTCACTAGAAAAAAAACCCCCCTTTAAAAAAAAAAACCCCCCAAAAAAGCCTATTAAACAAGATCATTGTCAATATAAGTCCAAATGGTTAAGCTCTTATACTTACAACTTGTGAACTTTTCACTCCCAAGAATAAATTAATGATTAAGATGTGTGCACTCTTTTCAACTTAACCATAGATCAATTTATCTTTATAGTTGAAATTCAATCTAATGCTTTACACTTCAGTCTTTTGTGAGCTTAAATGTTAATAACATAGATAAACCTCGACTCAAAGCTAAAAGAAATTGGGAAACAAAACTTATAACTTGATTTTAGAAAATGAAATTTTTAACCATTCTTTTATTTTCAATATACTATAAAAAAAATTCAATAGGAATGTTGTTCTTAGTTCGAAACCCCTACTTAGGCCTTTCTCTCAAATAGGATATCGCATCAACAACCGGTGTTCTTAGTTCGAACCCCCACTCCGCTGCTACGTTTGTGGGTTACGCGACAACACCTTTTTCACAAAGCCTAGATCCAAAGTCCCTTAGTTTTTTGCAATCATCACCTAGGCCGCGCTCCCTAGTGATGAATGCCTACGAACCTTGATTCCACGTACATAGTCTTAATCCTTAGTTGCGACCCCATCCGAGTCTCACTCTCAACATGGATACGCCAACGATTAAGACTATATATAGCTTTTATTATTCTATTTTTGCGAATGCTTCATTGGCACGAAAAATAATGCTTATTGCATTAAGAAATGCTTTCATTGCAATCATTATTATCATTATAATTGGTGAATGGACAAATTTCACTTTAGAAAATCAACTTATACAATATGAAAACCAAAAATCTTACTTATCCAAACTACGTATGACTTATTTTTCAAATGTAAGAAACTTTTTCTAAGACATGGTTGACTTTGTTTTAAATATCAAAAGAGCACTAAGATTAGGTATTAAGAGCTTGTGGGAGTACAAACGACACAATCAATCAAATAAGGCTATTATTTTTTCCAATAAACCTGCTTAAACAAATACACTTATATTTAACTACATCATCCTTGTCCATCACATTGTTTAAAGCCAATGCAATAGGATTGTGAAAGCTTAGCCCCACAAGAAGGTAGGTTAAAGAACTAGCTAGGGCATTTTCACCCGGTGCACGTCAAAAGTAAACTCTTCTTTCTCACCCAACGGATATACCAAAAACAGTGGTGTTTCTTCCCCAAACTAAGCTTCTATGTAAGCAAAAATTGTAAAAATTTCCATTTTATTCCACAAAAAAGTAATTCAAAAAGTCAAACAAGGTTTGCGTGAAGTGCAAGACCAATATCGAAGATATCCTTCCCCAAACTAAAACAAACATTGTCCTCAATGTTTAAAAAAAATAAGGGTCAAAAGGAATCTAAATCAAAAATTCTAAGGTTCATGCCAAAAGCATAGATGTTAGTTCGATAAAGATTGATTTGTCCTTGGGGAGGCAAAGAAAAAAAATAGAAAGAAGATAAAAAGGATAAGCATGGGGTGCCTCCCACGAAGCGCTTGTTTATTAAAGAGTCCCCTAAGCTTGACTCATTTCAACAAGGTTCATTATGGTGGATAATAGTAAGAATGAAGAAATTCCAAGAGGTGGAAACCTCCCCAAACTAGGTATGAAAGATATACCGTAGCATTGTTGATCCTGGGTTCAAAAAACTTTTTAGAAAAGATTTTCAAGAGAGAAAATGTGAACCCGGACAATGCTTTGGTAACATGAAAGTCTATTAAGGGTGGGTGGAGTGGGTCAAAAACATCATTTTCAAAAGGTTTCTCATGAAATGTTATCCCCGGGTCAAATATTTTTCCTTGAATGTTCATGGGGAATATCATATCCACGAGATTAAAATCCTCATAAAACACATAATCACTCCCGACATAAGAGGTAGTCTCAAAATGGTTAAGTATTTCAATGTCGGGATGAACAACTTGTAACTCTTTTTTGGACTTAGGTTCATCTTTTGTTTCAAAATCCTCTTTAGTCTTTCTTTCCAAAGATTCAACCTTTTTATCATTCATTTCAAAGAAATTCTCATTTTCAAGTAAACCATCTAAGAAGGCAATTTCCTCTTCCTCATTTTCATGAACTCCCAAATCATTTTCGTTATCACTTTTGAAAACTTCATGATTAATCTCATCATTATCTTTTACAAACTCATTTGTTGCCCATTTTCTAACACAATTCCCAATGGGGGCAAAGAAGGACACAATGGTTTTAACATCAAGATTCTTCTCTCCTCCAACTTCCTTTTTTCCCAAAGAAGATGATGGAGTTTGAAAATCACAAGTGTTATTTCTTTTCAAAATCTCATTCTTTTCCAAAACTTCTTTGTTTTTCCAAAAGTTAAGTCTTTCTTTAATGGAAGGACAAATAGAGGAAATTTCTCTTGAAAGAAAATCACATTTAACAACTTCCGAAGAAGTGAAATTGGCATTAGAATCCTCATCCTTTTCTTTTGGTGAAGATGACATGTCATCTAAATCAAACTCTTTTGAGGGTTCAGAATTATCTTTCGGAGAAATTTGTCTAGATACCTCAATAGAAATGATTTCCTCGTTGTCTTCAAAAAGAGGGTTCAAATAACTCTTAAGATTTTCCTTATGAACCTTCTCCTTAAAAATTGACTCGTCATTTCTAGAGGGAAAATCATCTTTTTTCTCAAAGAGAGGGTTTGAAAAAGTCTTGAAACTTTGAAAATCATCACAAAGAGGAAAATCACACTCTTTTCCAATTTTGGACTCTCTTGGGATTGGAATGAGATCTTCTTTATCTAATTTCTTGTTTGGAATAAAGTTAAGATCCTCATCCCCTATTTTGAAAGAGTCCTCAAGATTATTGTTTGGAAAGATGTGTGAAATTGCACCTACGGAAGCAATTTGAGGTGAATGAATAACTCTTCCTTGGTGAATGATTCTAAAATTCTCTAAATTCGGTGTAAAACAAGCCCTTCTTCTAGCAACTGGGTCATATATTTTCTTAACTTCTTCCTTTTGTTTGATAATTTCTCCCACAAGAGAGTCAAACTCTTCAATAATAGTAGATGTGGGAGAAGAAGAATCATTACTCTCAAGTTCACAAACATCTTTGAACCGGTCATCATAAATATCCATCATGTGGATTGACTCTTTGTCTTGACGACCGTCCGGTTTAAAAACTATCCTTTCCATACCATCCCTTATCACTAGCTCTTCCCCGTGGACGTAAATTAAAACCCGTGCGGTCCTTAAGAAAGGCCTATCAAGTATCAAAGGTACTCGGTAGTTGACCTCATAATCGACTACCACGAAGTCCGCAGGAAAGGAAAAATGTCCAACCATTATAAGTACATCCTCTGCTATGCCGGTTGGAATGGCTAATGAACCATTGGCAAGCTCGAGGGTCATCTTGGTTGTGACAAGCTATTGGCCATTGCGGGAAGGCCTCTAACTTTGTGTTCACGGAGAATGGCAATAAGGTTGATACTAGCACATAGGATCGGCTAGGGCCTTTGATTTAAGTCACTAAAAGTACACGGGATGAGAAATGTCCGGGGTCACTCAAGTTTTCGGGAAGCTTTTTGAGAATGATCGCCGAGCAATTTTCACTCACCGGTGTATTAGCCATCTCATTTAACTTCTCTTTGTTTGACAACAAGCTTTTTAACATCTTTTGATACTTAGGCATTAAGATCAAAGCATCCCGCCAATAGTAATGTTCATGAATCTTTTTTGAAACATTTCCTAAAACTTTTGGATTTGCATTTATAATTTTCACCTTTTCTTTTCATACTCTACCTAGAGGATATGGATGAGTTTTGTTGGCTTGTTGTTTGATTGGTCTGGAGATTTAGGCAAGTATAATCTCTTCATTATCAATTAAGATCTCTTCAAAACACTTTCTTCATACCCTCATCATCTTTCAACTTATCTTTACCTTTCCCATGGTCTACCTAAGGTTTGGACGAATTGCGGTACTTGTGAACTTTGGGGGGGGGTTGCTCTTTGTCCTTGTACCTCATTTCCTTAGCCTTCTCATTGTCCGGATTGACATAAGGAGGAGGCATAGGAGGTAAAGGTCCATCAAGAACAATACCACTAAGTAGTGGTAATCCCTTTGCATTCTTTCCTCGGTTAGGAATTGTGTTACTTGGCAAAGTACCAGAGGTAGAAGATAGTTACTTCCCCCATTTTCCCATTATTTTGCAATAAAACTCATCATTGTTTTTTGAAATGTCTTTGCTCATTTTTGCAAATTCATTTTGCTTCTTTTATAATCATTTAAGTTCTTTTGCAATTTGTCAATGTGGCATCATTATAGCTTTTTGTGTAAGCCTACGACTTGAGTATGCATCCCGGTTTACTTGAGCACTCGGGGGCTTGATTAAAGCTTGAGCGTGTTGTGTTAAGACCGAGTTAGCTCATGTTAAACTTGGTTGGTTTGGTTAACATCATTCCTCAGTCCCAATTATACCCTTGGTTACCATTGTATCATTTGGTTAGGTTCTAGATGCTTGTGGATTGGGTTGAGTAAGCCGACACGTGGTCTTGTGTAAGAAGCCACAACTAGAAGGAGGGTACCCGGAATTCTCTTGAACAAAAACCAACCTAACCGCAGGGCTTGTTGGAATTTTGAAATTTATCATGATAGCCGGGTGGGTAGTCATAAGCTCCTATAGTAATTGGGCACACATTAAATCTATGATTACTGCCAAAGTAGTACACCTTTTCTCAACCGCCATTTTATCGGAACGGGAGTAGGCACAAGCAGCTTTCATCATTATTTTTCATCTATTCATTTTCTTTCCTAAAAGTAAAGTCTTCTTATCCCTAATGTCGCCGCCATATGTTGGATACTCAAAGTTAGATGATTGAAGAAGTAGAAGAAAGTTGAGGAGGCATTCTACTAACCTAGCATCACGGCAGTTTTCCACGGAACATCTAACTTTGCTATTTAATCTCTATGATTTTGTTGTCTTCGTTGGGACTTTTGTAGTGGGGGGAAAATTGCCAACCGCAGCGGAATTAAGAGAATTTTTCTTGATCATTATAGCCTCACGAATTATAGAATGTGTTCCAATTGGTCGGCATGAGCGAAAATCCTTGATGAGGGGGACTCCTTACGAAGTTCCTTGAAACGTTCCCCCAAGCTTCGGAGAAAGATTCTTGAGCAATTTGTCGAAAATTCGTTATTTCATTCCGAAGATTGGTAGTCTTAGAAGGTGGAAAGAAAAAGTTGATGAACTTAGACACTAAGTCATCCCATGTAAGAATAGAATTCGGGGGTTCTTTGTCGAGCCATGTTTTGGCAACCCCGTCAAGAGAAAATGGAAAGAGAAGAAGTTTGATGGTGTTTGTTAGGTACATCCGGGTACCTTTGATTATTAGTTATGCTCTCAAAATGACGAATATGAGCATGAGGCTCCTCATCATTACCTCCTCGAAAAATTCGATTTTGAACAAGATTAATGAGAGAGGATTTTAGTTCAAAATTTTGAGCATTGATGGGTGGTACAACTATAGCACTTTCAAACCCCCCGGTGGGAGCTTGAAGTTGCTCGGCCATAGGTCGGTCATCGGCCATTGGAATCGGATCCGGAATGAGAGGGATTGCCTCTTGTTGTTGTCGAGAACGTCGACGATTACGTCTTCTCGGAATTGTGTATTCCAAGGAAGAACGAGTGCGCATGCACTAGTGAAA
Source organism: Tanacetum coccineum (assembly GCA_026074375.1). Taxonomy (NCBI): domain Eukaryota; kingdom Viridiplantae; phylum Streptophyta; class Magnoliopsida; order Asterales; family Asteraceae; genus Tanacetum; species Tanacetum coccineum. The sequence continues at coordinate 1,651 of BQNB010132327.1, read as the reverse complement.
ATAATAAAAAGAAGAATTTGAGATTAAGAAGATTATTTTTGGGGAAATTTACAATTTTTAGTATTTATTAGGAAGGAAAACAAAAAGAAAAATTATTTTTGGCAACCGTTAATTACAAGCTTCACGATAAGTCTCCAAGATTAGAACAAATTGTGAGCGGGTTAAGGCTTAGCGAGCCGCATCGACTTTTGCAAGTATCTTTCACTTTTCCTTAAATCACCTATTAGTTTTGTAAACTCGAAGGTCCGTGTACCTCGCAAGTAAGCTCACGATTAATTTTGTTGTTTATTGGAATGGTTTAAGATGGATAGCTAGTATCCAAATTTGTTTATTTTATTTTTTTAATTTTTTTTTATTAATTCGATAGGAATCGAATTAATGATCGTTTTTGTAGATTTTTATCAGTATATATCCAAAAAATAGCACAAAAGGTAACTTCACAAAAAGGAAGGGTCTTCAAAACTCTACTTCAACGTATATTAATTCAAAAATAGTTCACGTCTTACCCGGGCATCGGCGCCAAAATTTGTCAGTATAGCGTATGAGCACTAGTCAATGTTATATATATATATAGTACTAATCCCGTTGTAAATTCTTTCCAAATTACTTCTCAAACAAGAGATTAAAAGGATAAAAATCTCACTTAGAAACACAATATGTATATTTTTAAACGGGAAGTATTTCTTTTCGGGTCGTATCCCAACGAACATCTCTTAGTCGTGAATTGAGATTCGGATAATTCGGATCAAGTCATGATTTGGGAATAATTCGGATTCGAGTCAAGAATTAATAAAGGATTTTTGAATTTTGAATTACACTACAAATTTAATAGCACAAACTAAAAACAATTAACTAGCACGAAATTTTAATACACGAAAATTAAAAACGTGAGCTAAAACTGAAATTTAAAATCTAAGGCACTACTTTTAACAAATTTTATACCTAAAAATCACAAATTTAAAAAGAAAATTTTAGGAAAAAGAATTAGAATTTTTTAACTATTTTTGAATTTTTTATGAATTTTTAAAGAAAAATGAATTACTAAAAATAAACTTTTTCTAAAAATTAACACTAAAATTCTATTTTTATTTTTCAAAAATACTAGAATTAAAAAGAAAATTATTACAAAAAGAATTAGAATTTTACAACTATTTTTCTATTTTCTATGAATTTTTTAAGAAAAAGAAATTACTAAAAATCTATTTTAATTCCTAGAAAATACAAATTTAACTGGAAAAATAAAGAAAAATGCTTTTTAACTACTTAAAATGTGCAGAAAAGTAAAGGTACAAAAATGCCCAAATTTTATAAAGCAATTGAACTTTAATTTTGCTAATTAAAAACTAAACCTAATTTTATTAAAACTAATTTCAAAAATATTAAATCTATTTTATTTATCCTAAAAGACTAGGGTAGAAAGTGTAAAGAACGAAAGAAAAGGGTAGGCGGGAAAACTAACTAAAATTTACACTCTAGTTAAAACGGATAACCTTCAACTATTAAAAATGTACTAATTAGACCCTACGATTATGCTTATTTTTTGCTTATCTAAAAAATGAAAATTAGCAAAAACTTAAAACTACAAAGTTGTACTTGAGCTTATACTCTACAACTTTAATAAAAGCACTTTGAACTTTTATCCACTAGATAA
>BQNB010132326.1:1231-18645 GCA_026074375.1 Tanacetum coccineum | reverse complement strand
GATTTTTGGCACTTTCTTGTGGTTATTGGTAAAAACCACAAATGCAGCCAACTAAAACTCAAATTCAATGCACACCAACACTTGAATATAACATGCAATTAAGTCCTAATAGACACTTTAAGCCAAAACTCAAAAATAAGCTATTCTAACAAAGAAAATTTACACAGATTTAATCCTTAGCTAATTTAAACTAAACTTTTGAAATTTAAACTATGAAAGCTGATTAAAACCACTTATTAGACCATACTTTAGCTTATAGAATCTGGCTTAAAGACCAAACCCATTGCATGACCCCATTTGACCCATTTTGGGTCCTGTCCCAAACACCCCTTTAACTTTTAAAAAGGCTTTTATAAACTTGAAAAGGGCTAATTAAGTACAAAAAGTTCAAGATAAGGTTATAAAGAGATGAAATAAGCTGAGATTGGCAAGAAGCAACTGAGAATAAGCACTAAATTAAGCAAATGCACATTAAGCAATTTAAAGGCTAAAATGGACAGTTCAACTTTAAATCTTAACCAAATGGCTTGAAAACTTTAAGGCAAGCATAATAAGCATAAAAGAACATAAATAAGCAGTAATGAGCATAAATAAGCACTAAATAAGCTAAGCTACAGTGATAAGCTAAAATGGAAAAATACAAGAAAACTTACAAAAGGTCCAATGCTTATGGAATGAAAGTTAAACACTTACTCAGTGTTTAACCAATCCTAATACCTCCCCTGAGGCTCTAAACCACGGCCATCCATTATCAACCTTGCTCCAAAGTTCTTGAAACCAAATTTTTATAACAAGAGCTTTAACACAGAAATTAAGCTTAAAAGACTTGGATAAAACTTAAGCAACTTTGCAAGTTTAAAACAAAGAAAACTCATATACAACCTTAAGGTAACAGATATTAATGACAAAGAAGGCTCAAATGATAGTAATGTAAAGAAACACTTGTATTTTGCATTAAAATTAGAATAAAAGATTAATGACTGAAATATATATAAAGACAATAAGTTTAAAACTGACAGATCAAAGAAACTGAATTAAAAAACTACATAAAAGATAAAAGAATTGATACCTCATGGGCTTTCAATGGGTCCTATTTGTATTACTATCTAGGAGTTCTTCTCCTCATCTCTTGGTCTTGTGCTCTTTAGTGAGAGAGAACAGAGCTGTGCCTTGTTATGTGAGTAAAAAGCCCAAGCAATCTCAGCCTTTAATTTCCATTTGTGCTTCTTTGGTTTCATCATAGCCATCGAATTTGATTGGGAAGTGTGGGATCTCCAACTTGGCAAGGTAACATGTGACTAGGGTTTTAGTGGAGAGGGTGAGGTTTTTGTCCATTGGAGGTTTTAGGGGATGCAGGGTAAAGGTGGAGAAGACAACCCGTGAGTTGTACTTGGGTTATTTTGGCGGGAATTTTGGTTATAAAAGAGCAGGGGTGAGGTTTGGTGATTTGACATATTTGGCCCCTCAACCTTTATTCTTGTATTGCACTCTTTGTCCTTGTGGTGATGAAGTTTTTCGGGGTTGCCAAGTTAAACCCTTGAGGGTGTATGGTGTAATTACACCACACGTCCTTGTGGTAATACAACTTTGGGAGGATGGCAAAAACGACCCCTCAATGTATATTCATGTCTTGCAAAGCTAGTCCTTAAGTGATACAATTTTAAGGGTTTGGCAATTTCAGCCCCTAAAGTTGTATTTTCCATTTTTTTTCTTTTCATTCAAGTTTTTTTAAATATAACTTTGGGACTTTGGCAATTTTAGTCCCTAAAGTTGTATTTTCCATTGCTTTGACTTCTTTTTGACTTTGACTTTTGTCGGGATTGACTTTCCTGTTGACTTTTTGACTTTGACTGACTTTGGCTTCGATTTGACTCTGTCTTCACATACTTTTCCATTCCGTGCTCAGTTTTGTCGTTTTTGGCTTTGTTTTTCGTCCTTTTGTTTGATATCCGTTTCCTGCACCATACAAATGCAAAACAAACATATATTTGGCAGTTTTTGTCTGTTTTTGGTCATTTAAGCTCGTTTTTTATGGACAAAAGTATGTGTATTTAAACACATACCAACGGGTAATTAATTTTTCCCGGACATGGATTACTTCATATCCATGCATCATGGGAGTAATGTACGTTTCAGTGCGTTATTACTTCTTCAAGAAGAGAAATCTTCTTTTTTAACCAAATAATTTTTCTTAATTGATTCTTCAAAAATATTTGTGTTAACCATGGTGGAAAAAGTGTTGTTGAAACTTAATTAGTTTGTGCTCTTAAAATAAATTTATCCACTCAAACAATGACTACAACTCTTTAAATAGAAAACGGGTCATTGTTTGGGGGGGAGAGTGATTTCAAATTTATTTCTTCAAATGGGTCATTGTTTAAGGGGGGAAAAGATTTTTTGTATTTGAAAGGGGTTATAATTTGAAGGGGAGTTAATTAATTTTAACTCAAAGGGCCATAATTGCCATTTGTTAGAAAGTTTAGGAACTTAAATGCTATTTGCTACTTGTTTCCTAGAACTTACAAACTATAAGGACTAATTTTGCCAAATCCCTAACTAATTTTAATCTTAAAATACTTATATCCAAAAACAAAAGATGCTAGAAAACCCAAGGACCAAAACTGCCAAATCTGAAACTAAGGAGTATATAAGGCAGCGGTTTGAACTTTCTGGTCAAACGTTCTCATTCCCGGTCAAACTTACACACACACACACATAGCAAACCGCTGCCGCCATTGTCAATTTCCCAAACCTTGATCTCTAGTGTTTCTCTTGCTAAGGTAATAATTAAAACTTGTTCATTATCTTTAGATCTATCTTTAGTTTAATGTAATCATTTCAAAACACACTTAATCAATGTGAATCACTAGATATGACCTAGGTCTTTCTCGAAATCATGAAAGGTGTTTGTAAATGATATTTTGTGGCTAGGATAAATGCATTTAGGGTTACTTTACACTAGATCACTAACTGTTTTGAATAGATTAAACTAATTTGAGTGCTTAGTTTGATTTTTCACTCGTTTTTTATCAAAAACCATTGGGGTGTTAGGTGTTGTGATTTTATTGCTGTGATTTGAACTTTAGGGTTAAATAATGAAGTTTTGATGCCTGGTTTCATTCTCTAATCACTCGTATGCATGTATTGATAATTTTCAAATGAAGTTTGACTTTCAAAAGTCAACAACAGTTTGATTGCTGTTTTAAACTGGTTAAATGTGTTTAGTTGTTGTTTAGATATCAATATAATGTGCCTAAACAAGTATGCATGCCCCCTTTAGGATCTCAACGGTTTTCGAGACTTAAATGGTAGATTGTTGCATGATTTTAAAGTAATGTGAAGGGTTAAGTTGTTCTGAATGATTGCTAGAGGTTTTAAGAGTGATTAGATGCTTTGAATTGTGTTTGAGGTTAGCCAAAATGTTAGTAAATTGAGTTTGAAATTGGTGTTCATCACAGCAGTTTACTGAGAAACCGCTGCTCATCGCAGCGGTTTGCTCAACTTTCTAAGTAGCGGTATGCTAGTTTATTAATATTTTAATCACACAAGTGGGCCGCGGTTTTGTAACAACCCGAGTTTCACGATGCGTACGACGATCGCGAATTCGATGTCATAATTACTATTTTATAAATACGTGTGAGCCAGCGTCGACATTTAAATTTTTATTTGTCGTAAATAACTATTTTCGTATTTTATTACGAACGAAAATTAATTTTTTTTATTTTGACTTTTTGCGAGTCACCGTTTGACCGTGCGTTCGTTAATCGTTTTAAGCATCGTAAAAATCTACGACGTGTCTCGTTATTATTTTATTGATCGTAAATTACCATTTTCGAGCCTTGTCGTCTCTGTTCCTTGTCCTTGGCCAAAGCTCGCGTTTAATGTTTACACTTTATTTAAATTGTGTCAAGACTCACTTTTAATTAAATGTTTATAAGAAAATAACTAGTAAATAAATTTTCAAAAAAAAAATTAGAGTAAACTGCAAAAATCATCCCTGTGGTTTGTAGTTTGTGACAATAATCATCCCTAGCCGATACTATTGGCACTAATCATCACTGAGTTGCAAATGTTCGGCAAAAATCATCTTTATTGGGGATGATTTTTGCAAAAAGTTTAACAAAAAGTTTTGCAAAAATCATCCCTCTAGGGATGATTTTTGTCTAACGTTTCACCACTCAGGGATGATTAGTGCTAATAGTATCGGCTAGGGATGATTAGTATCACAAACTACAAACCATAGGGATGATTTTTGCAGTTTACTCTTAATAAAAGTACCTACAAATGGTAAATCTTAAAATCGCACTAAACAACCATTAAAAATAGACGATGGAGCTAATTATATACCTCAATGGTGGTGCCTCAAATCTCGAAGAACACGAATCAATGTTGTTTTCTTGTTTTTGGCGAAGCTTAATGATGTGCGTTATATATGTTTCTTAAATATAAACGATCACAAGATTTTAGGATATATATATTTGGTGTTTTTGACATAAAATCAAAATATAGTTTCCTAAAACAATTTCCTAATTGGAAAAACAAACCTTATTAGTTTGGGATTTAACATATCATACCCCTAATAAACCATAGTTTTATTATTTTTAAACATCAACAATCACAATTACACTTGACAGTTGACCTTATAGTCACGGAGAAGGTAATTATTGTTTACTTTTTAAGTTATGTGAGAAATATATACTAGTTACGTAACCCGCCCGACGGGCGGGTTCACTTCAGACTTTTTTTTAAAGAAAAAGTTTGTGTTAATTTGGCTTAATAATTTCGAGTGTTGTGTACAGTTGGCTATGAATGGATGAAAAGGGTTCTGGTAGGCAAAGGGTTTGTGTTTTTTGGTTCGGTCAATATTAAACGGTTTAGTTAGGTCCGGTCAATATATTGTGATTACAATTTCAAAACCCAGGTAGTAACATGGCCCGCCCGACGGGCGGGTTCGGTTCATAAATCTTTTCTTGATATATAAGCAGTATCCGCACTTAAAACAAACCGTTTAAATTTGGTTTGTTGCTAATTTATATTAATAAACTTGTTTTACGTAGAAAATTGATTATTTTTTTTCAATATAAGCCTAATAATGTTTACACAAATTTTTACAATTATACACATATAAATGAGAGACACGCACATGCATGTGAAAACACACATAGTATGATCATTGTCATTGTAACGACATATTGTCAAGTAAACACACGTACACGACAAACATATATATAAACATTAAGATAATATATATTATAATATTTTCATACATAAAATAAATATAAATTTAAAATTTTTAGTTATCATTTATTTATTTATATTATATTAATTCTATATTATTATAAAACTGGTTTTGTTCGGTTCGGTTCGGTTTTTACGGTTCGGTTTTTGAAAAGAAAAACAAAACCGAACCGAAATTTTTCGGTTTTTGAAAAATTAAAAACCGAACCATCGGTTTCTAGTTTCGGTCGGTTTTTTCGGTTCGGTTTTTTCTGTTTTCGGTTAGTTTCGGTTTTTTCGGTTTCTTCTGCTCACCCCTACTGGTAGGCAAAGGGTTTGTGTTTTTTGGTTCGGTCAATATTAAACGGTTTAGTTAGGTCCGTTCAATATATTGTGATTACAATTTCAAAACCCTCACTTAAGTAGTATCCTCACTTAAAACCGGGTAGTAACATGGCCCGCCCGACGGGCGAGTTCGGTTCATAAATCTTTTCTTGATGTATAAGCAGTATCCGCACTTAAAATCTCAAGCAATCAATATGAAAGAAATTCATGCTACAATTACTAACCGGACATATTTTGATGTAAGTGAGAAAATTTATTGGCAGGTGAAGACAATGGGTAATTTCTTTGTCATACCTCTTCCCATGTGCTTGAGGCCAATGGGTACTGCGTGGAGATGCTCTTACTGGTCTTGTCCACCAATGCAACTGAAATAAATATACATAAAATATGACAAGAACAGAATCAACATGTTTGAAATATATGAAATTGATATGTATAAATGATTTTCAACAATTATCTAGTGAGGTGAACCTTAACCAAAGAAAAGAGTAGTTTTCGTGATATTTCGAATGCCTTTCTTTTCAGTCCATACCACGTGCTATCAACACTATCATTGGTTTGGCAGGACGTAAATCTCATGTTGATATACCACACCGCTATAACAAAACATATAAAAGCACATGTTTCGACATGAGACTGACAATGATGGACCTCTTACCAGCAATAATCGGTGTTTGTTCCATGTGTAACCCTGTTGTTTTCCAGTACTTGATGAAGTATGTCTTGACCCGGTTCATGAGCTCCAATATGTGATCATCCTTCTTATTATATATTTCACAATTGGACCAAAACAGATAGCAGCTTTACCGACTGAAATAAATATACATAAAATAAACAATGGTGACCCAAAAATTGGGGAGTGAATGAAGGTGGATATAGTGGTTAAAATCAGAAAATCTTTTATCTAGTAAAAGAAAATGAAAAGTGAGGACTTTTGTATTTTAAAAAAAAGAATGTTTCCTTCTTTAGTATGATGCTCTTCAATTATTATTATTATTTTTAAATAAGCTTAATTAAAAGATCAAATATTTCCTAATTTACTCAAAGTTTATGACAATTCGGTTTTACATTCGCAGGTATTGAAAAATCGAAAATACACATGGGCTTATGGGTCATTCTTTCATAATTTTGGAGCAAAGTGTAAGATTTAAAAAAAAACTCGTGATCTAAATTTAATCCCAATGAAAACTTCCCCTTCTCAAAACCCTTCCAAAAATCCCAAATACTTCAAACATGATTTAAGATAGTTTAACATCCCGTAACTCTAAATCAACAACCAAGAACAAAATCAATTTTTAAGAATAGAAAGAATTACAAATTCATCTACTTTTTTTCCCATGACACCAACAAACATAAACTTATAATAACAGATTAGTTTAAAATTATCTTATCGATTCTTGTTTAGTTTTTGGGCGTAACATAACCCAACTTTGATTTAACAATTTTAAACTTTATTCTTAGGTCGTCTCTTGCTTCTAGGTTCTGCTCGAACTTCTAAAGTAATTTTAATATGTTAGTTGCTTTTGTTGATTGTTGTTATTTTTTGTGATTTTTTGTAAAATTGATAAAGGGCTTTTAGTATATTCTTAAAGGGTTTGTGACTTTGATGTTAATTTTATTCCAACCTGAGACAAAAAGTAGGCTTTGATTGAAGATCTAATTTGATTAATGAAGATGGCAACGAAGAATATTAGAGAGTAAGGTAATTTCTTTGACCTCAATTGGGTTTAGTTAGTGTGTGACTGTGTTTGAGACTGAACGGAATGTGTGTTTTTAATGCACACAATAAAGTATTTATGGTTCAACCTTACCCATTGTGATTTGTTTTTACTTGAATCTTACCAAGTGAAAGTGTTAATTTTCAATGGTATTATTGTAGATTTGCTATGATCATATTGTTACTTTTTGTTACCAATGTCGAACTCAGTGTTTGCTTACTTCGAAAATTATTTGCGAATGTCGTCTTAAGGCTTTTACTTAGCATGGGCATTGGTTAAGAAAGCGCTTTAGTGCTTCACATTGCCTTTAGACAAATATGAAGTTGAATAGTATAAAGTTGATAGTTAGTTGTAGAAGATAGCGTAATTTGTATAAAAATAATACATGTTTTAAATGATAATATATACATGTTCTCATAATAAAGTCTAGCAGAAACGCCATTTCCCAATTTGTATATATGCACACTAATATTACAAGTGAATTAAAGAACTTGATAGGAGTCTAGGAGCTCATGCTTAGAATTGTAAGAAAGGGTTTAGAGATATAATTTGTGTCTTGTATTCCTCAAAACAATTGATACAATATATAGGAGTGTACGGACTATTCTAGAATACATATTAAATGAATTTGACTAACATAAATGACTTGACTAATAACTTTGACTATAATAAATTACTTTGACTAGAAACTTTGACAATCATAAATTACATTGACTAACACTCCCCCGCAGTTGGAGCGAGAGGACACCGGACGCTCAAACTGGTGCGAAACTCCTCAAACAACGTTGAAGGCAAAGATATCTGTAAACTGATAACGGGAAGGAACATGCAGAACACGAACTTGACCAGCAGCAACTAAATCACGAACAAAATGAATATCGATCTCTATATGCTTCGTACGCTGATGCTGAACTGGATTGGAAGATAAATAGACAGCACTGACATTATCACAGTAAACAAGCGTAGCGGAAGACAAAGGGGTTGAGTGTGTAAACTCACGAGTAACTTCTAACCAGCTGGTATCAGCAACAGCGGTTGGCAAACGCCACGATACTTGCCTCTACACCTGGAACGAGGGGAAAGGTTGGTACGTTAGCGGGACCAAGATAGTAAATTGTTGCCAAGAAATACATAATACCCTGAAGTCGATCTCCGAGTCTTGGGACAACCAGCCCAATCCGCATCAGAATAAGCAACCAAATCTGTGGTAGATGAAGAAAATAACGCAAAACCATAATTCAAAAGTACCCTGAACATACGCTAAATCCTTCTTAGAGCGGAGAGATGAGGCCTCTCGGGATTCATGATATGAAGACAAACTTGTTATACTGCATAAGCTAATAAATCAGTGGTGAGTGAAAGTAAGGTACTGGAAGAAGAAAACCCGCAAAGATCCAGGTATTAAAGTAGGATCAGATACTGGATCACCATCATTTCCTAGTTTAGACTCGGTGTCAACAGGAGTCCGACAGGGATTACAATTAGCCATATGAGCTCGCTCAAGAATCTTAACAACATATTTCTTCTGAGACAAAAACATCCCAGAAGAATCGCGTGTAACAGAGATACCCAAAAAATAATTAAGAGAGCCCAGATCTGTCATAGAGAACTCCTGATGTAATGAAGCGATAATCCGTTGTAACAAAGGCTGAGAAGAAGCTGTGAGCACAATATCATCAACATATAATAATAAGTAAGCAGTATCCGACCCATGCTTGTATATAAATAAAGATGAGTCACAACGGCTAGAATGAAAACCAACTCGAGTGATATAAGATGCAAACCACTGAAACCAAGCTTAGGGATATAAACCTTCTTATCCTTTCCCTTGCCTTTAACCTTATTCTGGCCTTTTGTATTATGCGATTTCTTATTGGCCTTCTGGATTTTACCACCTCTAATCATCATTACTTGTGGTGTTTCAGCATTTTTAGGTAAACCTTTCTCATAACATGAATTTCACCAATTGTCTTCCCCATATTATGCATATTGTAATTTCTTACAAATCCCACAAAATCTTTAGTAAGGCCATTAAAGATTAAGCCTACTGTGATATTTTTTTTAGTACATAATTAACCAGTACTTTCCTTTTCTCCACATATCCTTTCATCTTAATCCACTACCCCCCTCTTTTACTAATCCAACACAATGAAACCCCTATCCCACACTTGTGTGTGTGTGTGCCTATAGTATATTATTCGCACAAAAATTGTGTGTGTGTGTTACTCAACCCTCACCCTCCCCCCCTCGTTTCCTCATTCAGATCGAAACAGTGCATCATATACTACCTGTACTCTACTCGCTAACCCTGTCACTCGTATGCAACTATGTTCTACACATAGTAAGAGACCCAATCTAATATTTAATTTTCACAGTAACTCATCTTTCTATCCATTCATCACACTTCTCCTGTCTACTCATCAACATGACCCCACAATGACCTCTCACGATCACCCCCCTAACAGAAGAAATCTACCCAAAAATATAGACACAACTCCCCAAACTCACCAATAATACCTACTCACTACACGCCTCAAGCACCACTATTTCATCTCGTTTCTATCATATTTCACTGCTTACCCTAATGCCAACCAGTCGCTCCGTCTCGCAGTATACCATTGAAAATTAACTCCCCTATACCTCTCTCTCATCCTGCACACAACATACAATACACCATCGTTCATAATCTAATAGTATATATCAGAGCATCACTACGTCAGTATACAGTGTCTACATACTCTCAAACCTAGCACTGAGAGAGTATGTCAATCAGATCAGTCACTTGTCACAAACTCACCTCCAAAAACAACTGATCCAACAACACACATATACACCGCCCCCGACCAATATGAAACACCCTAAAAAATTTCCCCACCCCAATTCAACAACTCCAACGTGACACCCCGACAAATAAAAATCCTAACTGTCTCTCACGCAACATCCTCTCACACATGTGTACTCTCGCTCACATCATATCAGAGAGTTATAGAACTAACACACCACAATCCAACTCGCTATCCCGTCCCGCGTGTCCCCCCCCCCCGCATACCTCTCTCTCGACTCACCGATATGTCATACTTCCGCTCTCCTGTAGTACCACCTCGCTCCCGCCTAGTGAGATGATCGCTCCTCTCATCCGCGCTGTCGATGTTTCCCTTAGTGTTAAGACAAACTCCCCCCCTCCAAAAACGCTCGCGCCTAGAAAGAAGTATTCAGAATGTTTTGCTCTCGGTAGATATGATAGATGTATAACCATACACCCTTCGACCAAACATCGCTCTCTGCTGTTTACGATCCCGAGTCCTACAGATATATAGATAGATACACTTAACCCTCTCTACGCTCAGCTACTTACAATGCACTCTTGATAAGCCTCACTCTCCGCGCCTCTCACTACTAAGAGAAAAGCTCCTGCGCCGGATATCCCACACCATGATACTGCCAATTAGCATATTACTATCTTTGTGAATGACCCCCCGTTCAACGGCATCCCTACTATACACTATGAGACGAGGACTATTGATCACTCTTATTCCCTCCTATACTCTAGACTCTACTCTGCACGCAGGTCCGCAAGGAGCAAGATAGCGTCTCTCTCCTCCCGCGTCTCCAAGTGCCCCGAGTATCATAGTATCTGTTAACTGCTTTCTCGGAATAATTGTGCACACCACAACAGCAATCGTCTAACATGACTACGCTATCAGCATCCAGTGACATTATTGGCGACTTACACCACGGTAACCCCTATTCGCATATACACCCCTTATCTACCAGCTACCCCAACGCAGAGCCTCATAGTTGCGCGCCCACTGTGTGTCTCACTCTCACCCACTCCCGCATAGACAACACCACCCCGACCTTCCCAGACGCATCACAAACACTACAGGCATCCACGCTATCCTCCCTTCCCCTCCCACCCATACCTACGGCCAGTACTGTCCCAGCATCCCACACTCACCCCATACTACTCCCACACACCCCTCCGCACCCTACTTTTCCTCCGCACTGTCTAACACTCCACGTTAACCGGATAACCCTCACAGAATCACCACAGAGCGCCCCCCTAGCTCACATCCATACCCCAGCCTGCCCCGTCACCCCGCCTAACCCCCTCCCTCGCCCCAAATCCTACCCACCCGATCCTCCTACCATAAAAGATGCAATCTACAAGATATTCTTTACATCTTTAGATGCGCCCACAAATCCCAATTACGTTTGAAAAAAAGGTTATCTTATTGACTTACGTTGTCAAATATGTGCACGAAGAGCTAATGCAAACATCTTGTCATCATTGCTTTAATAAAAACGTTTTTACTCAATTACAGTTATTATCTCACACAGGTATCCCCACCTCCCATCCTCTTCCATCGCTATCTTATTCCCCATTAATACTTCCGCCTCGAGACCTTAAAATTGACGATTCAACGCATCTTTAAATATAAAATTTAGTTTTTTATCGCGGGGGGAGGAAGAAGAAAAGATTACCCCCCCCCCCACGTGAATGATTAAAACTCGCGCATTCGCACAAACCCACAGACCATTCGTATTCCTACATAGTATTCAAGGTAAGAACTACAACGTAGTCATGGTATATATGGGTAATGGTATCTACAAAAACGAAGTTGGATGAGTCTCCCCGAACCTTTTCTTGCAAACAATATAGTACTTTTGCAAATTACGTCATTGATAAAAATTAAAACTTTAATTTAAAGAATACATTATAAATTATTAAATTGTATAAGTCTCGTCGTGGGAACCCGTAGGCATGATTATCAGTTGTAAGCTGAACCCAAATTGACACATAAGACTTTAATTTAATAATCCATAATAAATCTTATTTCGATAATCTTTAGTCATGTTAATATTTATTTTCCGAAAAACCCTTTTATTTTCTCACAAGTCAAGAACTTAAAATAAAACATATAAACATCAACTAAACTAAATAACATTTATTTAAACACAACTAAAACCAATTAAAGGCATGCAAACATTAAATATGATTCGAATTATTCTAAGTAATTTTAAAACATGCATATATTCTAATAAGCTTCATTCGTCCTATAAATTCCGGCCACATCCACTCACGTACCAAAAATCGAATTTGCGTAAACCTTATACAAATATACACCATATAGCACAAAAGAAAACAAAGTGTGCAATGCAGTGAAGTATTGACTTTTAAATTGTGAGACTTTAAATTTTGATCAATCTGTACATAGTATTTGCTAAATGTAGACAAATATGTATGCTTTTGTAAAAGCCGTATGCAGTACATAATTTTGGTTTAGTCTAGATAAATCCTCATCAGTACGCGATTTTCGAGATTCTGTTATAGTTTCGTGGAGCGAAACACACACGACTCTATTTTCAACTCAGTGTCGTTTGTTATGTTCAACCAGAAAAAAGGATAGACTCACGCTCCGCAGCAAAGCGCGGGCTAAAAACCTTGTTAGTATGATTTACAGACTTACAGTAGCTGTTTTTAACGTCTAATTTCAGCTTTCTTTATATTTTGAGTTTTTATAATCCATTTATAGAATTTAGAGCTAACAAGATATCATGGCATTAGCCTTCTTTCTGTTGGGTTTTACGATCTAATTAACCAATTAATTAACACGAGTACGCAGCAGAATTAAAGATCACATTTAGAATACATTAATTAACAAGGATAGATGTATACCTTTTAGCACGAAACGATACACCACTTAAAGGTAACCGTTAACACCGTTTTCTATATATGCGTGTGTATAAATCTTTATACCACGCAATACCACCAGAATCAAAATATGATTCCTCTACGTTTCCACACACTATACGTTCTAGCAAATAACGAGGTATGCTAGTACTTAGTGATCTTGAACAAACAATCACCTTCGTCTTTGATTCAATCAACACACGAACGAACTCGATGTAATAGCTTGTGATTGTCGAACGAAACCCTAATGGGTGTTGAATCGCACGTCACTAGCAGCACACAAAACAGAAAACCTTGAAGGTGTTCAAGGTTCGGTTGAGCAGGAGGAACACAAGGACGATTTTAGGTTTAGGATTTGATTTTCGGTATATCAAATAATGAAAAACCAAGCTATATTTATAGCCCTCAAATCAATCTCCTAATCCTATTAGGAAACTATGTTTCCAGCCGACTAGAACAAGGAAAAGGGTTAAACCGAAAATTCCTTTTTCTCAGTTTTGCGTATTAAGTCCTTTAACTTTTAAATACTTAAATCTCGTTAACATTTAACGATTGTTTGTTTAACCACTAATAAATATATTACTTATATATACTCGTTATTCTATATATAAACGCATGCGTCCCCGTATGCTCGTATAATTCCCGGACATATATTAATTCATATTTGGACATAATCCAACAGTCTTGAGATACCGACACAAAGTTATGATGGTCACGTCCGAAATTCCTAGTAAATGCTCTAAAGAACCACGGTCGACGACCATTTGCTTAAATATTCAAGGACGACTTGATTAACATTCACGTTACACTTACAAATATATCAACTTTTCTTTTATTATCATTCTCGTTACAGTAGCAAATGTCTACAGTTTTCAAACCGAAAGAAATTAGACTCTTGAGTTCAAATCCTATAGAACATGATCATATGAGATCATGGATGAGCAAGGATACGATCATAGATCAAAGTTCAAATTATTATTATATTCGTATACAAAGTAATTCGATATGAGGCAATACGTTCTTAATATATGACTTATGAAGGATTTTTATTCCAACTCTTGGTGCAAAAAGTCTACTATATAACCCATCTATAGATCAGACACAAAATCTGCAAAATCTTAAAACAAAAGAACACACAGTCAAAAAGCAAAAGAGCCATAAAACAAACCTTTTTATCAGCGAACTTAAATGAAGCTTGGAAGTGAAATTGACCAATCCTGAATCTGAAAAAACAACACAATACAAACATTCTTAATTTTCATCATAAGCAAAACTATAACATGATAAAAAATACCTCTATATATGAGCCGGATAGTTAGTCTTGTTAGGTGCCACGGCTTTAAGTTGTTATCGCCTCCATTATAAGATTATCTCCAAGCTATAACAATGAACACAAACAAAATATCAGTTCTAATACTATGCCTTCGAGAACAAAATAACTTCGATTGTGATTCTAATGTATATAATTAAAAACAGTACGCAAGTGTTTATATGCTAAGGTAAATAAGCAACACTATAAAATTTTCAAACCTTATCGTAGATCTTTTTGAACCACCGGTCTGTGGAGAGCCGCTTGAAGATGTTCTCCGCCACACTTTCTGCTTCTTTCCAAACACCACAACTTCCCCACTTTGAATGTTAACACTTGCATATCATCAAACACTTATCATTAATATTGATACCTATTTTCATTCTAAATGTAAACTTATAAAAATCAATAAATCCGAAAAAAAAACTAAAAAAAGACCTAAAAATCTTCTAAAGTCGAGTCGGTGTGGATGATACATCCGGAAGAGTGGATGACGGTTTTGGAGACGGTGCTATGTTTGTGTTAGTGATATACATCTGAGTCGGTAGGTAATTTTGTAAAGGGGTTAAGCCCTAAAATAGCATCGAACTTTTTTAAATTTATCGATTTGGTACGTGTACTCTTTAAAAGCTGTACAATAGCAACGAACTTTCAATAATTGTGTCGATATGCACATTTTGATGACGTGCCACGTTATAAATGGTGCCACATGCCAGCTTTCATGTACGACACGTCAGCAAAATGTGCATATCGACACACTTATTGAAAGTTCGTTGCTATTGTACACCTTTTAAAGAGTACATGTACAAAATCGATAAATTTGAAAAAGTTCAGTGCTATTTTACGGCTTAATCCTTTTTTATAAAATAAGCAACTGGATATGGATCAACACTAATGGGCCAAACTTAGCCCAACTCCAAAACAACGGTTGGTGTCGTATTTGTAACGATTAGAGGTGTACATTAAAACCGGGAAAAAAAAACCGAAACTGGTATTATTTTTTTTTAAACCGGTTTCCCTCAAACCGAACCGGCGGTTTGTAACCGGTTTAAAAAAAATCGACAGGACCGGGTTGTAAACCGGTTAAAACCGGTTTTTAACCGAACCGGTTGCATAAAAACCGGTTGACTAACCGAACCGATTTTGCATTTTCTATATGAAAAAACCGGTTTATAACCGAACCGGTTTTAGTCAAAACCGGTTCTTTGACTGGTTGACTAAAACCGGTTTGGTTAAAAACCCGAACCGATTTTTAAAAAAAACTGAAATGTTCACCTCTAGTAACGATTTATAGTATATCTATGAATGGGCTTAATCTATGGGCTAGATTATTGAGGTTTTTGCACAACATTATGATACCTGATGGCACCATATTGAATTACTTATTATGGCTGCATATAGTTAGGGCAAAAACTTGACAACTGGAAGTTTGGAGCCTTTGCTTTGAGTCCGTTCTATAGAACTTTATGTAGTAGTATAGACCAAAACTAAATTAGTAATATACACATTGACGGACAAAAACGATGCCGTCTTGAACTCGGGCCAAAAAATTGGGCTAATGTAAAAAAAAATTACTGCCGTCCCATAAGAAAATTTGGGCTAAAGTAAAGAAATTAAAAAATCTGCCGGCCCATATATGAGAAAAAATGAATGTTTTTTTTTTTTTAATTATTTTGTTTTTGTTTTTTTTTTAAATTTGTATGCACAAAGTAGGAGGAAAAAAAATATTACAAAAGTTTCGATTTATTCAGATAAAAAAAATACCCGCGGAAACATCTTCGATACCTAATAACTTTAAAATAATCGATATGGTCACAAACGTACAACCCATTATATTAAAAAAAAACCATATAGCAAAAAAAACAACACTTTAAACATGAGGCCCAACACATAAGCCATATAAAAAAATTATTACTAATATACACATTTGTCGACAAACTAGCCTAAAATTCGCATAAAATCTGGCCCAAAGTAAAAAAAAAACTAGCCCAAAATTAGCCTGAAATCTGGCCCAAAGTAAAAAAAATACAAAACGGTCCCTCAACTTTTAACTATTTACGATTTTCTTACACAAAAAATCCCGTAAAAAAAAACACGTCAAGTTTTTATATCGAACCGTCCCAAAAAAAGAAAATATTCGGGAAAAAATTAACCCGTCCCAACGCAAAAAAAAATTCCCGAATCATACAAAAAAAGGAAATATCCGGGAAAAAATTAGCAAAAAAAAAAACCCAAAAATAGCCTAAAATCTGGCCCAAAGTAAAAAAAATACAAAACGGACCCTCACCTTTTAACTATTTACGATTTTCTTACACAAAAATTCCCGTAAAAAAATTTACAAAACCGTCCCAAAAAAAGAAAATATTAGCCCGTCCCAACGCAATTTTTTTTCCCCGAATCATACAAAAAAAGAAAATATTAAAAATTAGCCCCGCATAACGCATCGCCCAAAAAAAAACCCCCCGAAACGTAAAAAAAAATTATTCGGAAAAAAATTAGCCCCGCCGCAACGCGCGGGTTCATTTGCTTGTTATTAACAAATATTTAACTTAGTTTGACACTTTCACCGAGTCTCACAAGACAACTTTGTGTGACACTACGTTTAGGCCGAAACTTTATATTCACACTTCTATTATGAAACCAAATATATTAGGTATGAACACTTTTCTTAACGAGAAATGCTACATCGATTAAAATATATAAAAATTTATTGACAAGTAATTTGACCAATCATGTTGTATTATGATTTCTCTTTCATATTTTTCATATTATGATTTCTCTTTCATATGTGTGTGGATTTTGTTTTGTAAATCTAATATTTTTCTTTCCTAATAGAACCCAATACCGTTACATGGAAAACATGAGTTGGCAAAACAAATTCAATAATCAAAATCTGATATATATATATTATTTAAAAAAAATTATCACAACAATTTTGTTTTAATTTTTAGCTGGGAAGGCAAATAAAAACTTTTTATGCAGTCAAACACACATGCGTGAGATCCTCAAAAAACAAGGGCAAAAAAAAAACAAATGGGTTAATCCTAACCACTCATTTTTTCATCATCCATTTTTTCACCTTTTTCTTAAAACTCAAATATCTAGCAAACGATAAATCGTTAAACGAAAA
>BQNB010132325.1:0-18645 GCA_026074375.1 Tanacetum coccineum | reverse complement strand
ACCTATAGTTGACTAGGAAAAATAAGCTATCTTTAAAAAAATATGCCTCAACAAGATTCGAACCCCGTATGTTTGTATGGCCAAAAGTTCAATATAGACCTAATATTTGTCATAGACCCAATGAACCAATCATAGCCACTCATTTTTTCATCAAAAATAAAAAAACCCACTTTCCACTTTTAAAAAAAAAATTAAATATCTCACACACTGTTAATCGTTACGCAAAACAAAACATATCATCGCGACGAGAATTAAATTATCTTTCTATAGAGGGGCGACACTATGTACTTTCGACGAACTTTTTTTTATGATTTTATGAAGTCATATATGATTTTATGAATCATATATGATTTATGAAATCATACATGATTCGTTATACGTATCATATATGATTCGTATGACGAATCATATATGATTTTCGCAATTCGTGACTGAAACAAAATTGAAAAAAAAGTTCGTCGGAATCACAAATCATATATGATTTTATGAAATCATATATGATTTTATGAAATCATATATGATTCGTTATACTATATGGTTTCCGCAATTCGTGACTGAAACAAAATTGAAAAAAAGTTCGTTAGAATCACAAATCATATATGATTTTATGAAATCATATAAGATTTCATGAAATCATATATGATTCGTTATACTATATGGTTTCAGCAATTCGTGACTGAAACAAAATTGAAAAAAAGTTCGTTAGAATCACAAATCATATATGATTTTATGAAATCATATATGATCCGTTGATTCGTTATACGAATCATATATGATTTTCGCAATTCGTGACTAAACAAAAAATCAAAAAAAAGTTCATCGAAAGTATATCGTGTCACCCGTCTATTGAAAGATAAAAAAATACTCGTCATGATGGTGTATTTTTTGTCGTGTGACGATTTACCGTTTGTAAGATATTTTATTTTTTTTAAAAAGGTGGAAAGTGGGTTTTTTTATTTTTGATGAAAAAATAGATGGTTGAGATTGATTGATTGGATCTATAACAAATAATGGGTCTATGTTGATCTTAACTAATAGACCCAATATTTGTCATAGACCCAATGAACCAATACTAGCCACCCATTTTTTTCATCAAAAATAAAAAACCCACTTTCCACCTTTTAAAAAAATAATTTCACACACTGTTAATCGTTACGCAAAACAAAACATATCATCGCGACGAGAATTAAATTATCTTTCTATAGAGGGGCGACACTATGCACTTTCGAAGAACTTTTTTTTATGATTTTATGAAGTCATATACGATTTTATGATGAAATCATATATGATTTATGAAATCATATATGATTTTATGAAATCATATATGATTCGTCATACGAATCATATATGATTTTCGCAATTCGTGACTGAAACAAAATTGAAAAAAAATTCGTCGGAATCACAAATCATATATGATTTTATGAAATCATATATGATTTGTGACTGAAATCATATATGATTCGTTATACGAATCATATATGATTTTCGCAATTCGTGACTGAAAAAAAATATCAAAAAAAAGTTCCTCGAAAGTATATCGTGTCACCCGTCTACTGAAATATAAAAAAATACTCGTCGCGATGGTGTATTTTTTGTCGTGTGACGATTTACCGTTTGTAAGATGTTTTTATTTTTTTAAAAAGAGGTGGAAAGTGGGTTTTTTTATTTTTGATGAAAAAATAGATGGTTGAGATTGATTCATTGGATCTATGTCAAATAATATGTCTATGTTGATTTGCAACTCGAAGCGCTAGGTTTTACGTTAAGGACTAACTTTGCAACGGAACGATAACCAAAAGACTATTTCCGTATAGTGTCATTATTAAGTACTAACTTTGCAACGAAAAAAATAACCCAAGGACTATTTCTGTATAGTATTTATCTCGGGGTTGGTGAAATTTTTTACGGAAATAGTCCTTGGGTTATCGTTCCGTTGCAACGGAAAGATAACCTAAGGTTCCGTAAAAAATTTATGTATATTTGTGTCTCGGAGTTCGTGAAAAAACTCACGATTCTCAAGTACTGTTGAATGTTAATATAGTTATAACAAGCGTGATTGCCCGCGCGATGCTACGGGACGTTAATTTTTTTTTGTGCTGGTTTATTTTTTCGGTCTCATGTTTAATACTTTATTTTTTTTCTTATATGGGCTTATTTGTTGGATAACTTAAATTTTTTAGGGTTAAGTTTGTGATATTATTATTATTATGTTGTTTATTGTTATGTTTTAGTGTGGGGTTTTTAAATTAGGGGTGTTTGGGTTTAGACAGACATTTATAAGGAATAGTCTAAAGGGGGTATTTGTTACGGCTTATATAGCCGCCTTATGTATTATTTGGTTTTGGGCTTATTATGTTTCGTAACCCTCACTTTTTGTGGCTTTTTTTCCAACTTATATAAGCTGAGAAGTTTCAAAATAAGCCACAGAAAGTAAGCTAGCTTGTGAAACATAATAAGCCCAAAACCAAATAAGCCATAAGCCCAAACAAACACCCCATAGCTTAGTAGCTTCCTTGAAAACCCAATGTCAGAAAGATATAAACTACGGTTCACTTGGATAAACACATATGGAATGTAACAAGGGGGTGTTTGTTTGTTTCGGCTTATTTGTGGGCTTAAGTATATTTCATAAGCCCCAATTTTCTGGCTAATTTTAAGACTTATGGGCGTATATAGGTTTATTATATTGTAATAAACTTATGTAAGCCCATAAGTCTTAAATTAAGCCGGAAATTAAGGGCTTATGAAATATAAGCCGGAATCAAATAAGCTCATAACCCCACGTATAAGCTGATTTTGTGTACCAAGTTTCCATGTTCGATCTTTTTCATATTTGGATGCAAAAAATTTAGACTCTACCAAGTAGAGGCGGCAAAACGGGCGGGTCGGGCGGGCACGGGCACCGGGCTAAATGGGCACGGGCTAAAACGGGCGCGGGCTAAAACGGGAGGGGGCCAAAACAGGCACGGGCCAAAACGGGCACGGGCCAAAACGGGCGCGGGCTAAAACGGGCACTCATGGGATAAATTGGCTACTTGACATTTTTGTACGTTTACGGATATTTTCTTACGTTTTCGCACGTTTTTGACGTATTCGTTCGTTTTTTTATGGTTTCGCACGTTTTTTTACGTTTTCGTCCGTATATTTACGTTTTCGCCCTTTTTTTTTCTTTTTCATCCGTTTTCTTACGTTTTCGTTCGGTTTCTTACGTTTTCGTCCGTTTTCTTACGTTTTCGTCTGTTTTTTATGTTTTCGCACGTTTTTTACGATTTCGTCTGGTTTTTTATGTTTTCGTCCGTTATTTTACGTTTTCGTCCGTTTTTTTTACGTTTTCGCCAGTTTTTTTACGTTTTCGCCCGTTTTCTTACTTTTTCATCCGTTTTCTTACGTTTTCGTCCGTTGTCTTACATTTTCGTCCTGTTTTTTACCTTTTTGTCCGTTTTTTACGATTTCGTCTCGTTTTTTTATGTTTTCGTCCGTATTTATACCTTTTCGTCCGTATTTTTACGTATTCGACCATTTTTTACGTATTCGTCCGTTTTTACGTTTTCGTCCGGGTTTTTACGTTTTCGTCCGTTTTTTACGTTTTCGTACGTTTTTTATGTTTTCGTCCTTTTTTTACGTTTTCGTCGGTTTTTTACGTTTTCGTACTTTTTTTTATGTTTTCGTAAAAAAGAAACGTGCAGAAAAGGACAAAAAGAAAATGAAACCGTAAAAAAACGGAGAAAACGTGAAAAACCAGACGAAAACGTAAAAAACAAGACGAAATCGTAAAAAAACGTACGAAAGCGTAAGAAATCGGACGTAAACGTAAAAAACGGACGAAAACGTAAAAAACTAGACGAAATCGTAAGAAACCGGGCAAAAACGAAAAAAACGAGAGAAAACATAAAAAAACCAGACGAAATCGTAAAAAAACATATGAAATCGTAAAAAAGCGTATGAAAACGTAAAAAAAACGAGCTAAAACGTAAAAAACAAACGAAAACGTACTGTAAGAAACGGACGAAAACGTAAAAAAAGGGCGAAACGTAAAAAAACGTGCGAAAATGTAAAAAAATGGCGAAAACGTAAAAAAATTGACCAAAACGTAAAAAAACATATGAAAACGTAAAAAACCAGACGAAATCGTAAAAAAACGGACGAAAACGTAAAAAAAGTACTAAATCGTAAAAAAGCGTACGAAAACGTAAAAAAACGAGTGAAAACGTTAAAAAACAGACGAAAACGTAAAAAAACTGACGAAAACATAAGAAACCGGACGAAAACGTAAAAAAACGGGTGAAAACGTAAAAGAACAGGCGAAAGCGTAAAAAACAGACCAAAACGTAAAAAAACAGAAGAAATCGTAAAAAACGGACGAAAACGTAAAAAACTATGCGAAAACGTAAAAAAAAGGACAAAAAAGAAAAAGAATAAGAAAGCATAAAAGAAAGAAAGAAAAAGAAACGAGACAAAAAATGTTTGGCCATTTGGGCAAAATTCGCCCTTTTATTTATCATTTCCGCCCATTTAGCCCATTCATATTTCTCTCTCCGCCCATAAAAGCTCATAACAAAATAAGGGTGGAGCAAAAAAACGCTCGTAACTTTTAAAAAAGTGTCAAAAAAACGCCATAAGTTGTTATTTGGGCAACTTTTGCCACCCCTAGTACCAAGTGTCCATCTTCTTTAGTTATTCTATATAACTAGTTGGATACCCGCGCATAGCGGCGGCGATAAAAATTACTAACCCAATTCGCTCCGTAATTCCTTACCCGCTTAGAGAATTCGTTTGTTTGGGTTTCCGTAACTTTCCCGCAACATCATATTAACATCATTCTCGCTTGTATAAAGACTCACACACTCTCTTACCCATCAAACATTGTCTCCAAAAGTATATATCTTTTACAAATCAAGTTTATAATCAAATTAAAGTTAAAGTTGTTAAAAAATTCAAAATAAACCCACTAAAAATATGAAAAGCTAAAAATTTATAAAAATATATTAAAATGGATGTTGAATTAAAGATCACGAAATTTTAGAAAATACGGTGAAGTTAAATCATAAAAAAAATAAATAGATAAAAAGATATGTCAAATTGAAAATAAAAGTGATTTTTTAATTAAGAAGTGACACATGTCACTCTATGATGTGATTTTCTAAAATAAGATGGATGGTCAAGATTGCACCTCCTTATCTTAATTTTTAATGGGACCCACATTGTAAATGCTTTATATAATAGTATAGAAGTACCTGGATTGTGCGATATGTGATTACCAGAATCAGAATTAATTAAGGGTTTGCTTATTTTATAACTTCATTTTGGTTCAAAAATATGCAGCTAATGCAGGTATCAACCTTCAAATTTCTAAGTATAATTTTTGACTAAGATTAGCTCTTAAATAGGCAACGAGTCTGCACGAGATAGTGTTTGCGTGTACCTTTTCAGCTTTTGCTAGTGATTCAGATTATTACTAGGTGTGAGTGTTTTGATAGATTATCAAAATCAGAATTGTTGCAAGCACTAAAACCAATGATTTGGTTCCTAAAATTATCAGATTATCACTTTCAAACTGCAATGCCAAACACCCGTTAAGTTATTATACTTAGCTATTATGTCCAAACTCCCGTTTAGAAAAAAATTCGAGTCATTTTCAAATCTGGTAATGTACGTACATTTGTATTGTTAATACTTTAATTTTGTTTTTACTAGTTGTCGTCATACTTGGTTTATATTACATTAGAATCCCATGTAGACCTTTATTATAATTCTTGCTAATAAAATTTACTTTGGGTAGTTATTAAACAATTATACTGATCCATGTTAATCGTTTATGTGCGCTCATAGCATTAATCACTTTATTTTATACGTTTCTTCAGTTATATTTGTTCGGCTTCGAATGCCACTTACAAGTGTGATTAATTTTGACTTACAGCTTGTTAAGGAAGCTAAGGAACTCTTTGATCTAATCGAGGAACAAAGTACCAAAGGAGGTGAAGCTTTTGGCCCAAAATTTAATCCCTACTTGTCGAAAATCCCTTAAATTCAAATCCCTTAACCAAAATTATAAAAATGTCCGATCACATACCTTCGGATATCCAATTAGAAATCATGAAAAGGCTTCCCGTCAAATCTCTAATTCAATTTCGTTCCTTTTCGAAACAATGGAAGTCTTTTATCGATAGCCCGAAATTCATAAAAGACTACCACATCAATCACACAAACCCGCAACATCATCTACTTTTACGATACAAGTTAGACAACGTCCAAACATATACTTCAATTATGGATAACAATACTTTCCCCCAACAAAAGTTTCCCTTAACCGCCCCGGAGTCCCTTCACTTATTAAGAGGCACATTAACACTTGGTTCCATCAACGGGTTGTTATGTTTTTGCGGTTTTTACGGAGACGTAGATTCAAAAACTAAGATGGCTGTTATATGGAATCCTACCGTTAGGAAATCTGTTGGTATTGTTGTTATCCCTAAAGTGGGGTATAAGCGTACTATTGTTGGTTTTGGGGTTTGTCCTGATACTAGTGACCCTAAGCTTGTTAAGATTAGTGTTGATGCAACACCTAGTATGTGGGAGGTTGAGGTTTTTACGTTAAGTACACGCGTTAGGAAAATTGTGTTTACGGGTGCGCCTTTTAAATCGTGTTATTTGTCATCGGTTCATCAGGTTTTTGTAAATGGGGTTATCTATTTCCATGCTTATGGTATAGATTTGGATGGGGGAGTTAGGTCTCATTGTATTATTTCGTTTGATCTGAAGAGTGAGAAGTTTGGTGAAGTGTGTCTTCCGGAGAGATTACTACATACACCTCTTTTCAATGTGGTGAAGGTGAATGAGTCGCTTGGTTTACTTGAGTATTATGATGAGGGTGACATGAGGGTTTGTGGTGTGTGGAAGAGGGAAGATGGTGCTAATAAAACGTTTAGTAAGATATATACTATCAAGGTTGAGGGTATGTTGTTGTACGATAGTGTATTGGGTTTTAGGAACAATGGTGAAGTTGTAATGGAGCTGCAGGATGCTGATAATTATAAAGAGTCTGGAATTGAAGTTTACGAACCCTTGTCAGGGCATACTAATGGTGTTGGGATTAATGGGAAGGCATATACGTTCTCTGCGAGGTCGTATATGGAAACACTACTTTTGCTTAATGAGTCAGATTCAATCATTCATTAACAACGATGATGGTGCTATATTGCAAGTTGTCGAGATCAAGCTGTAGGTATTATATCTGTCTTTATTATTCAGTTTAGTGTACCTATATTGGGGCGGTGAATTAAATAGCATCTTACTGTTGTCATGCAATTTATTAAAGGAAATGAGTAATATGGCATATTGGTGTATGCAGCATGTTTTTTGGGACTTTTCTGCCTGAAGTATGTTTTTTGCCTCGTTTGTTTGTTGATTCAAATATTTGAAACATTTATATGTTTAAAAAGTGAGCGAAGACCAATAACTAAAACCAGTTGAGCCAAAGTCCTCATAGCAATTGCACATGCTTCTTTATTAGATTTGCTTTGATTGCAATTGCACGCGCATCAGCATATGTCCAGATCAAAAGTAAAACACACATGAATCAATGATTGATTAGTTCTGATGTGTAGCTTTTGGGATGATACAGGAATAGCTGTTCTTGTGCTTTTTGTACAAACAACTGTTCTTTTGAATAATGTCAAGCATGGGTGTTTCTTGAATTTTAAGAATGGTCATTTTGAAAACCGGGTCAAACTGGTCATTTTAAAAACCAAGTCAAACGGGTCTTTTTTGGTCGGGTCAATCCTAACTTTTTCCATTTCATTATGATCCCCATCGTTTCTTCATTTTGCCATTCCATTATGATGTCTCATTTTCAACCATGAGTCTTAGAAAGATAAGTGTGAACATGTCTTTGTTGAGCTGTAACTTAGCAGCTTGCTAAAGCAAGGTCTTTTATCGTCTTAGATGTTTGAGGGGATTTTAAAATGATACAGGAATACTGTTATTGTGTTTTGAGTGTTTTCTTTATAAATACTACTACTGTTCTTGTAAATGATGGCAAACATGGGCGTTCATTGAATTATATAAATGGTCATTTAGAAAACCAGGTCTAAATCGTCATTTTAAAAACCGAGTCAAACGGGTCTTCTCTCGCCAGGTCCATCCTACCTTTTTCCACATTTTGATCCCCATCCTTTCTTAATTTCTCCTGCCATTCCATTATGATGTCTCAGTTTCAACTATTCCTTTCTTAAAGTGCACGACTTGGTATAATTTTACTAGTGTACATTATAGAAGAAATGATAGGATGATACTGATATAGCATTATCCTTTTCCTGTTGGCATTTTCACTGTCTATATAATTTCTGTTATTAATCATATATATTCCATGCCCATGTGGTTTTTTCCCGTGCACATGTAAATATTTTTGCAGAACTTTTAGTTTTTAGTTATCTAAAATTTTATCAGGTTTGTTTGTCACCTAAGTAAGATCGGGTGGCAAACTTCAGGTTGCAGTCACAGCGTGCAAAGAAATTCACTGGTTCTCTTGATCAGGAGTCAATCTGTTAATGTACAAGATTTTGTATGTACTAATGTAAGGAACGCATAGCATTATCTTCTACGTTCAATCATATTTAGCTTTTAAGCTTGAACCAAATGTCAAGCAATGGACCTTTCCTTCTAAGCACTAGTTTCCGGGTTAAACTGGTCATTTTAAAAAACCAAGTCAAACGGGCCTTTTTTGGTCGGGTCAATCCTACCTTTTTCTATTTCATTATGATCCCCATCCTTTCTTCATTTTGCCATTCCGTTATGATGTCTCAGTTTCAACCATGAGTCTTTATTATTCCTGCTACTAGAAAGATAAGTGTGAACATATCTTTGTTGTGCTGCAACTTGGCAGCTTTTAAGCTTGAAAGCAATGGACCTTTCCTTGTAAGCACTAGTTTCAGAATGAACTTAGGTGGGAAATAAGAGTGATTTGAGTTGTGTAAGAATGATAATCTATGTATGCTGTGAGAGGATATATTGGTCGTATTAAAAGTTTAGAACAACAAGGCCCTGCTTATATCTTCCTACTTATATTATCATAAAGGTTGAAATGTGAAGTAGCCATCTATATATGTTTTTCAGCTGTCATCAAGTCGAAACTGGGCCAGATCAGATGCTATATCAGTTTTCAGAGTCATCTTGGTGCTTTATCCAAGCTGCTTCAAACTACTGGCAAATGGTTATATGTAGGTCCGAGTCTCACCTTGATACACCATTAAACATGCTTGTGATTCGTAGTCAAACGTTGTACTAAAATTACCGGCTTTCTTCATAGGTACCGGACTGTTTTGTGGAATCAAAAAGCCAAAAACATCTTTAATTGCCTCTACACCAAGTGAAGTCCACTAGCCAAGTCACAAACATAATTACTACCACTTGAATTTGCATTCACAATGCTTTCAAGTATACAACTATCCCAGCATTCAGCAGCAACACTGAGTGGTGGTAACTATGTCCGTAATTTGGTGCTCGTGGACATCAATCCTGTACTACTTGGTGTGGTAACTGGTCATTTTAACAACCAAGTCAAACGGGTCATTTCTGGTCGGGTCAATCCTACCTTTTCCCCAATTTGATCCCCATCCTTTCTTCATTTTGCCATTCCATTATGATGTCTCAGTTTCAACCATTCCTTTCTTAAAGAGCACCGGTTAGTACATTAGAATCCCATGTAAACTCTCTGAATGTTTTTGCTAGTTTGTTTTTGCACGCGCATTAGCATATAGCCTGATCAAAGTCAAAGAACATGAATCAATGATACGATTAGCGATCCACTATTCGGATTTAACACACTTTGTTGATAGTTGTACCAAATAACTTTTGATTATTTATAATTGTGCTATCAATGGGACTCGTGGGACTCGCTGAGACTCATCACATTTCTTTGCTGCAACTTAGCCAGCATGGTGAAGCAAGGTCTTAGATGTTTGATGGGGTTTTAGGATGATACAGGAATACTAATTGTTGGTTGTTTAATCTCTTTTCGTTAAGTAGACATGTAACGCTGCTGTGTAGCTTTTCCTTAGATTTATGCTATATATTGATACAATTTTTTTTACTGAAACTGGGTCAAAATGGTCATTTTAAAACGCTCATTTTGAATTTATTTTTGTAAATGATTGCAAGTATGGGTGTTTGTTGAATTATATAAACGCTTATTTTGAAACCGGGTCAGAATGGTCATCTTAAAAACCAAGTCAAACGGGTTTGTTTGTCACCCGACTAAGAACGCGTGGCAAACTTGCAAGTTGCAGACTCACAGCCTGCAAAGGAATTCATTAGTTCTCTTGATTAGGAGTCGAGTAAAAGAATTTGTATGTACTCATGTAAGGAACACGTTATCTTCTAAATTCAATCGTATTTAGCCTTTTAAGCTTGAACCAAATGTCGAGCAATCGACCTTTCCTTTTAAGCACTAGTTTCTGAAACTTGGGTGGGATATAAGAGTGATTTGATGTAACGGGGCTGAGATGAGGGACCTCACTCTCATCCACTGTACTTAAATGTCTTTTTTGGAGTAATATATTTTACCGGGGTAACTCCCTTTACTCCAAAAAAATAAGAGTGATTTGAGTTGTGTGTAAGAATAATAATCTATCTATACTGTGAGAGGATACATACGTTGTAAGCGCACATATCACAGGCTTGTGCGGTTAAGCTAAACTTATACAACTTTCGTGTCTTGTTATCATCTGATCGTGGTCCTTTTTTGAGACACTTATGTTGCATATTGAGTTGCGGGTTTGTGATTAAAAATGCCATTAAATACTGTAGTTCTTTTGCATAGCCTTAAAAACTCATAATCTGTTCTTCATGTATGCTGATCATGACCTAGGCTAATGATGTTTTAGCAAAACCTCAATACTATATTGTTTCTCTTGAAACTTAGACCGACCAGCAGAGAATACAACGATAATGTTCTTTTTGCCCATCTGAAACTGTTGGTGGGATAAACTCACCCACAAAGCTTTAAAAAAATTACCCATGCCTTACTAAGACCACACATAAAGCCTATGAGTTAAAGCCACAAGTGCTTCAAATTTCCCTTTAGTTGGCGCAAAGATAGTTAAGAGACATTCAAACCATCCTATACCGTCAAGTTGGCTCAAAAAGGAAGAACAAAAAAGCAAACGATCTGCATGCTAGCTATACCCACAAACTTGTCTTCCCATTTGGTTCCGAGCTCACTCCCTGAACATGTAGATGTGGCCGCCCTGAAAGTATTAAAACGCAAACATTAAAACACATCGGAAAGATATATAAGTAATATTTATAGATGTTATAGATTTGTGTATTTATGTACCCAATGATGGTACCTATAAATGGGGTGACCCAATGATGGTACCTATAGTCGCCTAAAACCCGGCGGGTCTAATTGGGTTTCAAATACTAAAAACCCAATTTCATTTGACTCATTTTTGAGGGAATCGGTTTAACAAACCCGATAATACCTTTCCAACCCAGACAAACCCAGCCAAACTGATAGAGGCCCAAGTATTAAAGAACCGTCTGACTTGTTTTTAGAAGCCAGATGTATTTTTTATGAAGAAATGGCTTCAAGTTAAAAACGGCCTATAACTTTTGATTCAGTAGTCTTTTCAGGCCGTGGACCCACTCAAATCAATGAGAAAAACGAGGCGGACACAGCTGTAGCCACCCTTTGGCTGGTTATGGATTTTTCGAATCCCAAAACCCTTGTTTACTATGAGTTATTTATATTTTTTGTTTTTTTAATTTTTTGTTGGACTTGTTTTTGTTCTAGCTCATGGCCCATCTGTCTTTTTAGGCCCATTTCAGTTTTGCGAGCCTATTTAAGCAATCTGCTGTAACCCTAGCCAGGGAGTTATCAGTTTTAATAAAAGTAAACCATTGGCCGCTTGTTTACCAATAAATTTTTACCCTAATTATCGGTATTCAATTGAGATCAACGATTGTTCAGGAAGAATTGTTTCTGGTATTAGTAGACATCAACAGATCCAATTTGTTTATCTTGTGGGTATTACCCTACATTAGTGGTATCAAGAGCTGAGTTCCTGATAGATGTTCTAAGGAAAAAAACAGTCTCTTAATGAGATAATGATAGAATTAGAAGATTATGTTTGGCAAGAATGGAGGAGCGATTTGATCAATTCGTTGATCAATTATCTGACCAGATGGATTAGTTGATGAACATGCGTGGTAATTGTAACGTTTGGGGTACTGATGACGAACAGTCAAAAAACCCATTTGGGTGGATGATGAATTCATCTTCTGTGAACAAGTCAGGAAAGACGACCTAGGCCGAAATCATAAGGTGAGGATCTAACACGCTGTTTGGATTGGAATGAGTTTTAATTTCTGATTTTGCTGGGGACTACCTTTTGAGTATTGAGGGGTTTCATGATTTGGCTTTGTTGCGGTTGAAGAGGTGTTCGAGTTTCAAAGAAGTCCTTGAAAACAAGGAGGGTTTCGTGGTCGTACCCAAACTTCCTGGTAGGGAATATGCGTTGTTGCAACCATTTGAACTGACAAGGAGTGGGTTTGGAAGCCAAGGATCACGAGTTGCAGACTAAGATGAGAGTGAGAAGGGGCTAATTTTATCTCCTCATAATTACCACCAGCAGAATGTACCTGCGGTTAAAAAATCTATAACATGGGGTCCATTTCTGTTGAAGTTTTATACACCTGAATTTTACCAGTTAATTGCAAATGTAATGACATTCATTAGATAGAAGACAGCTTGTCTCCTGATACATTGGTGGTTTAAGAGTCCAGATCATGGATTCTGTTAACATGTTTGATCCAATGACACTTTCTGATGCATATCAGGTGCATATTAGGCTTTTGTGAAGCAAAATCCGACGAGTGGGAAGTTCATCCTCTCCTGCCATAACAGGTGCATTTGGTTGGGTAAACGTGGCATCGTTTTTGCTCATAGTCTTGCTAAGCAGGTGGTGTCAATACTGGACCAATTTCTAGAGCAAGCGGTAGTAGTGGGTTGAAGTGCTTTAACTGTGGTGAACCTGGTCACTGATAGTCAGAATGTAAGAAGGCTGATAAGAGACACTTATTTTCTGATCCAAAGGGAGATGATGATGCGGCTTATGAAGAGTATGAAGAAGCCCCATTTTATGATGAAGATACACGGTGTGTGAGGACGGAGTATGTGTATGGAGATATGGGGTGATTTGGTGGTAAGGCTCTCTTGCTTAACACCCAAAGCTGATCGAGATGATTGGCTCAAGCATAACATCTTTCAGTCGACATGCACTATTTCAGGTAAGGTTTGTACTTTTGTTTGTGATTTGGGTAGTTGTGATAATTTGATAGCTGCAGAAGAAGTCCAAAAGCTAGGATTGAAGACTGAAAATCATCCCAAACCTTATAAGTTACATTGGCTTAAGAAAGGCGACAAGGTGACAGTTCTAAGCGTGTCCATGTTCCATTTTATGTGGGAAACACTTATAAGGATAATGTTTGGTGTGATGTGGTGCCCATGGATGCTTGTCACTTGTTGTTGGGTAGACCTTGGGAGTATGATCATGATATAACTCACAATGGGAGAACTAATACTTATAGTTTCCTATTTGGGGGAGTGAAGATTACTTTGATGCCCAATAAACCCAAGGAAGTAGTTAGTAAACCCACTGGTACTTTACTAACACTTTCGCAGTTTGAAGACGAGCTGGAGATGGGAGACGATGTTTTTGTGCTAATAGGGAAGGAGGTTGCTGAAGATAGTGAAATTCCTGAAGCCATGATTCCTTTACTTGAGGAATTTTTGGATGTTTTCCCTGATGAGTTACCTGATGGATTGCCACCATTGCGTGACATCCAACATCATATTGATTTAGAGCCTGGGTCACAATTGCCTAACAGGCCACATTACAGGATGAGCCCGGGAGAGCATGAGGAGTTGCGTAGGCAGGTTGAGGAGTTGGTTTCTAAGGGTCACGTTCGTGAGAGCATGAGCCCGTGTGTTGTTCCTGCCCTATTGACTCCCAAGAAGGATGGTACATGGCGTATGTGTGTTGATAGTCGAGCCATCAACAAGATTACTGTGAGGTACAGGTTTCCTATTCCTCGCCTTGATGATTTGCTTGACCAGATTAGTGGTGCTACTATTTTTACGAAGCTGGATTTGAAGAGTGGGTATTACCAGTTTTCGTATTAGACTGGTGATGAATGAAGACCGCTTTCAAGACTGTGAGGGTTGTATGAGTGGTTGGCGATTTCACCTTTTGGTTATCAAACGCGACGATAGTACATTTATGCGTGTGATGAATCAATTGTTCAGGCCTTTTATTGGCAAGTTTGTGGTTGTTTATTTTGATGACATTCTTATTTATAGTGCTTCTTTTAATGAGCATGTCACCCATGTGAGGCAGGTCTTGACCTTGCTTTGGAAGGATAGTTTTTATGCAGCCACAAAGAAGTGTGTGTTCATGACCCCTAAAGTTTTGTTTTTTGGGTATGTTGTTTCTAGAGATGGCATACATGTGGATGAGTCTAATAGTGAGTCAGCAAGTTGTTCAAGAGTGGTCCAACTCCAACTACCACTTACTGAAGTCAGAGTTTTTCATGGTATTGCATCTTTCTATAGGCGATTTATTCCTAATTTTAGTTCCATTATGGCCCCTTTGACAGATTGCATGAAGGGAAAGTCATTTGTTTGGACGGAGGAAGCAGAGTTGGCTTTTCAGGATGTCAAAGAAAAGCTTACTACAGCACCAATCTTGATATTGCCTGACTTTTCTATGATTTTTGAGCTCCATACTGATGCCTCAAAGGTTGCTATTGGTGGGGTTCTTAGTCAAGGTGGGCGACCTGTTGCCTATTTTAGTGAGAAGTTGACAGAGCCGAAGTCTAGGTACACTACTTATGACTTGGAGTTTTATACAGTGGTCCAAGCTGTGAAGCATTGGCGCCATTACTTGTTTCATAAGGAGTTTGTTTTGTTCACTGACCATGATTCCTTAAGGCATATTCGTACTTAAGATAAGGTATCCCATAAGCATGGGCGTTGGTTGGCATTGAGTTTACTTTTGTGGGGAAACACAAAACTGGTGTTTCCAATCGAGCTGCTGATGCCTTAAGCAGGACGAGTGGTTTGCTTGTAACAATTCATGTTGATGTTCCAAGACTTGATGTCATTCGTGACATGGCGACTGTAGACCCATATTTTTTAGTTGTTTTGCGGGGTGTGCAGGCTGGAGAGAAACCATATTTCTTTCTGCATGATGGGTTCCTTTTCAAAGGGAATCAACTATGTATTCCTGATTCAAGTCTTCGCTTGCAAATTATTAAGGAATTACATGATGAGGGGCATGTTGGCCGTGATCGCACTTTGCAATTGGTGCAAGCTTCTTATTTCTGACCCACTATGAGGAAAGAGGTGGATCGTTATGTCAAGAGGTATCGTGTCTGCCAGGTCTCAAAGGGCACGGCTACTAATGTAGGTCTCTATATGCCTTTGCATGTTCCTTTGCAGCCATGGGTTGATATTAGCATGGATTTTGTGTTGGGGCTACCTCGTACTCAAAGGGGTAATGATTCAATATAAAAAAATTACCCATGCCTTACTAAGACCACACATAAAGCCTATGAGTTAAAGCCACAAGTGCTTCAAATTTCCCTTTAGTTGGCGCAAAGATAGTTAAGAGACATTCAAACCATCCTATACTGTCAAGTTGGCTCAAAAAGGAAGAACAAAAAAGCAAACGATCTGCATGCTAGCTATACCCACAAACTTGTCTTCCCATTTGGTTCCGAGCTCACTCCCTGAACATGTAGATGTGGCCGCCCTGAAAGTATTAAAACGCAAACATTAAAACACATCGGAAAGATATATAAGTAATATTTATAGATGTTATAGATTTGTGTATTTATGTACCCAATGATGGTACATATAAATGGGGTGACCGAGTCGCCTAAAACCCGGCGGATCTAATTGGGTTTCAAATACCAAAAACCCAATTTCATTTGACCCGTTTTTGAGGGAATCGGTTTAACAAACCCGGCAATACCTTTCCAACCCAGACAAACCCGGTCATACACGGTTAAACCCAGTCATACGCGGTTAAACTCGGTCATATCCGGTAACCCGGTCATACCTGCCCAAACCCGGTTAACTTGGTCATACCCGGTTAAACCCGGCCTAACCCGGTCAAACCTTGTTAAACCAGGCCAAACCCGTCCATACCCGGCCAAACCCGTCCATAACATATGTGAAACGAAATGTAAAAACAATGAAGATGATAGGTTAGTTGACAGACTAGTCTATCAAACACATTTCATTAAACGCAATCCTAAAGAAGTGGCCTTGTTGAGAATGAACTTATAAGAGAGCAAAAAAATTTACTAATAAGTGACTTGACAAATACAAACACATAACAATGACCATGTCGGGTTACCTATGACCGGATTTAATCTATCTTTAAACTCGCTAAAACCATTTCCATTGCAGATTGATAACACCGACTAAAGCTCATGCATCATTTTCCCAAACATAAGGGTACTAAAAAGTTTTCCAAAAGCAAAGTAGCTTAAGCAAAAAATGAGGCCAAAATCAATAAAACCATTTTGAGCATAGTTCCATAACAAATGTCGTTTAGACCAATCTATGGACAAAGTATAAAGTAGGGTCGAATTGTAGATGTTAACTGTATCAAATGCTCAAGCTATTAACGAACGAGATACCTGGTAACAAATTTTCCTGTACAACAATCAACATACGGTGTCCCTTCAAAAACGATGACCTTATAAGCTAGATGCTTTACCATTGTGAAGTCATGTTCGACCACAAACACAACCTTGTTGAAGAGTGTCACAAATCTCCTTATAACTCTTGAGGCAACATCACGGGGGACTGAGGTATGCACTTGGTTCATCTATGAGGTAAATGTGAGTACGCTGAGATGAAAACACAAAAGAAATGCAAATGAGATCCCTAAAAGATCATGATGATGATAAATATCGAGTTAGGTACCCGTCTGTTTGATGGGAAAAAGACGTCAAAAGAATGAATACCTGCAAAATGGATAAATGTTGTCTTCCTGGTGCCATGTACGCCAAGCAATACTATAATCTCAGGGTTCGCAAATTCACCCTCAGCCACCTTCGGTTTGAAACCATCCTAGGCTATAGTCGTTGTTGAGTACCTAAATACATTACGACCTGCAAAGAAAAAGTGTAAAAAAGCCAAAGCCACCTTCAGTTTGAAATCAATGTTTTAGAATTTCCACCGGGTATTTGAGAAATACAAACCGCGGGACCCCGGTTCAACCGTTGATTATTCACTGTTGACTGACGTTGATTAGAGATTACCTATTGTCCAGATCAAAGTCAAAGAATATGAATCAATTATTCACTGCTGTTGACTGACATTGATTAGAGATTACCTATTGTCCAGTCTTGAACGTGAGTAGCTTTTCACTTGTTTGTTTGCTTTTCTCAAATTAGTTGAAAACACACATATCCTATTATCAGTGAGTCAAGCTTGAAACCACGGATTTAACGCACTTTGTTGATAGCAGTAGTGTAAAAGTACCCAGTAACTCTTGATTGTTTATACATGTGCTATCGATGGGAGGTGATGCAGGTCACTTACGTCCTTTCCTTTCTTTGACGAGACTCAGGCAGCATGGTGAAGCAACGTCTAATCCCTGATCCCTGTTCCCCTCTGTTGCACTCATGGCATTCATCGAGACTAAGGCAGCATGGTGAAGCAAGGTCTTTGACGGGGTTTTAGGATGATACAGGAATACTAATTTGTTGGTTGTTTAAACTTTCTAAATATCTTATCTTTCGTTATGTAGGCATGTAATGCTGATGCGTAGCTTTTTCTTCGATTAACGCTATGTATTGATGCAAAGATTTAACCGGGTCAGAATGGTCTTCTAAAAAACCGAGTGAAACGGGTCTTCTCTGGTCAGGTCAATCCTGCCTTTTCCCCCATTTTGATCCCCTTCCTTTTTCCCTGTCATTCCATTATGATGTCGCAGTTTCAACCATTCATTTCTTATAGAGCACCGGTTAGTATAATTTTACTAGTGTAACATCTTACAACAAATGATAGGATTATATTTATTCGAATAGCATAGCACAGAAGTTTTTGTTTTTAATTATCAAAGGTTGATGTCACAAGAAGAAAGAGGGGAATAGTGATCGGGAATAGGGGTTAACTAAAGTATAGGCAAAAACGCATATGGACAGTATATGATTATTTGTTTGTCACCTAACTAAAAAACTGGTGGTAAACATGCAAGTTGCAGACTCGCATCCTGCAAGGAAATTCGTTGGTTCTCTTGATCAGGAGTGAAGTACATGTAATTGTATGTACTCATGCAAGGAACGCGTTATCTTCTAAATTCAGTCATATTTGGCTTTTAAGTTTGAACCAAATGTCGAGCAAATGACCTTTCCTTTTTGTAGGATCCCGTAATCACTTCATAACATATATATCATGCACGAATTTGATCTAGAAAAGAGAAAGGAGATGAGTTGTTCTTGAGAGAGAAAGGAGAGAGAGAGAGATTGAGAGAGAAAAGAGAAATGGAATTATTTTTAGAAATGAACAACTAACTCTTTTCTAAATAGAAAAGAGTTTATATACCCCGTCGCGTTAAATGACGCGCG
>BQNB010132324.1:1704-18645 GCA_026074375.1 Tanacetum coccineum | reverse complement strand
GTTCTAAAGTAGTTCAAATTTTATAAAAAGTCTTTTGAATACTGTTTTTTGTCTATTTTAGTTCAAAAATAGTTCAGTTTGATTCAAGTTTGGAAGCTTATGGAGTAATAAGCAATTTTCAGCTTATAGAGCTTATAGCTTAATGGTCTAGAGGCAAGGTGCCATTAGGTTTATGTTTTAAAGCCACTCACTCAACAAGAGTGGCTAGTTCTGAGACTTCAATTCCAGGTTTCATCTTCTATATTTCATTTTAGCATACATTTAGCTTATTCCATTAGCTTATTTCTTTGTCCTATTTGTGCTTAATCTTGTTTAAATTTGTTTAGTTAGCTTGGTGATTTAAATGCATTAAGTTGTTGTAGTTATAATTCATTGAGATCTTAAGTGTTAGATTCTGTCATATAAGATTAGAAAAAGCCTAGCTGAGAAACTAGCTTATTTTTGTTAATAAGCTTTAGATTTTAGAGTTAAAATAGCTTAAATAGGTTAGTTATAGATAGAGTAGATATAAGGTTTTAACAGTTTTAGTGTTTAAAATAGATTTTAGATAAAATTTAGTAGGGACAGATTTGTTAAAGAGTGTTTGGAATAAGGTGTATTTGACCTTTAAAGTCAACAAAATTCTGTCAAAACACTTTACACAGTTGAGTTTATCAAAGTGTACAAGTTTAAATAGAATTTGAAACTTAGTTTGTAGAATTTTAGAGTTTAGAGCTTAAAAAAACCTTGCCAGCACCAGGGTAGTTGTAAGTTCAAATAGGATAAGAGTTTAGTGATTTAAAGTTTTCTAGTGTTACACTTGTGTTAGTATAAACTCAGGAACATTTAGATAGATAGTTTGTGAGATCTGAATTTAGAAATTTAGCCTGCATTTAAACTTTGGTCAAGTATATCAGCAAAAGCAGTAGTAACTCAGTTACTACTGCTGTTGCTCATCTCTTTTCTAGCCATCTTTTTAGCTCTTGAAATTAGGAGTTAGAAGTTAGCATTAAGCCATTTAGAAGTACTCTATTAGTTTTACATAATTCATCTCTTGATGTTCATTTTTAAGCTTTAGATTAGCTTAATTGATCCTGCAAAAAGTGGTATAGTAGCAGTTTAGAGTATTAGCTTATTTCTTTTTGATTTCTAAAGTTCTAGTTGTTTTTATCAAATTCCTTTTATCCAGGTTTACTCAATATACATAGTTTAGCTTATTTGCAAAATTTTAGTTTCCAGGATTTAGTTTTAAGGAAGTTAGCTTATTAGGATTAGCTTAATTTCAGTAATAAGCTTAAACCTTAGCTTTTTAAGAGCTAATTTCTCATTAATATAGTATACTATTAGCTTATCTCTTTTTAGACATCTTTAGTACATATCTTAGGCTTCTTATAACATCTTTTGGTTTTCATTTTCATCAAGTAATAAGCTAGATATAAGCCAAAATACTAGAAAAGTTAAAATTTCAAAGAAAAGCTTTAGTTTCTGTAATGCAGTTTTAAAAGCTTATTTTCTAGCTTATTCAGTTGTTAAAAGTTCATAGTGCTTTTATTAAAGTTGTAGTGTTAAAGCTCAGGTTCAACTTTGTAGTTTTAAGTTTTTGCTTATTCTCATTTCTTAGATAAGCCAAAAATAAGCTGAATCGTAGGGTCTATTTAGTACTTTTTCAATAGTTCGAGGTTGTCTGTTTTAACTATAGTGTAAATTTCCATTATTTTTCCCGCCTACCCTTTACTTTCATTTGTTTCATTTTCTACCCTGTCTTTTTAGTATAATAAAATAGTTTTCATATTTTCAAAATTAGTTTTAATAAAATTAGGGTTAGGTTTTAATTGGCAAAATTAGGGTTCAATTGGTTTATAAAATTTGGGCATTTTTGTATCATTTGATTTCTGCACATTTTAAGTAGTTAAAAACCATTTTTCTTTATTTTTCCAGTTAAATTTGTAATTTCTAGGAATTAAAATAGATTTTAGGTAATTTCTTTTTCTTAAAAAAATCATAGAAAATAGAAAAATGTTTGGAAAAATCTAATTCTTTTTGTAATAATTTTCTTTTTCAATCTAGTATTTTTGAAAATTAAAAATAGAATTTTAGTGTTAATTTTTAGAAAAAGTTTATTTTTAGTAATTCATTTTTCTTTAAAAAATCATAAAAAATTCAAAAATAGTTAAAAAATTCTAATTCTTTTTCCTAAAATTTTCTTTTTAAATTTGTGATTTTTAGGTATAAAATTTGTTAAAAGTAGTGCCTTCGATTTTAAATTTCAGTTTTAGCTCGCATTTTTAATTCACATTTGTTAATTTTTCGTATTAGTTAAACGTTTTTAATTCTTTAATTGTTCTTAGTTTAATTGTGCTATTATATTCGTAGTGTAATCCAAAATTCAAAAATCCTTTATTCATTCTTGACTTGAATCCGAATTATTCCCAAATCTCAATTCACGACTTCGTTGGGATACGACCCGAGAAGAAATACTTCCCGGTTAAAAATATACATATTGTGTTTTCTTTAGTGAGATTTTATCCTTTTATTTCTCTTGTTTGAGAAGTAATTTGGAAAGAATTGTCACGGGATTAATACTATATATATATAAATTTGACTAGTGCTCACAAAAGACCACATACCATTTAAACATTTGGTACACGAACATGGCATTAAAAGATGTTGTTTATTAACTCGTAGGTCGATGTTTCCTATCTTCTGCAAGTTGTGTACTGCATAATCAATAAACGCTGCTACTCCATCAACATAAGATTTGTTGGTCCTATTAGTTCCCATCTAATACTTGTCCATGTTTATAAATGTGTCCCACTTATCCGAGCAGCAATCTTCCAGGAGCAGGAGCTTTGTGGTTGTAGTCCCTGCAGGTCACCTGATCGTTAGTTTAAGGGTCCGGTGAGGCGTTATGGAGGATTCAAGTAGGGGGTTTTCCAACAACTCAAACAATGTGATACATTATACTTGAAATCAATTAAGAAATGGCAAGCATACCTTAATTTGCCAACAAAAACCAATATTAACTCAAAATATAATAACAGAGTCTGGTAACTTGTCATTTACTTAAGAACAGTTTTTAGTTGCAATTAATAGGGTTACTTATATATTTTAACCAATTAACTAGCTAATTTTACCAAGAAATTGACATAATTTACAAGAGGAAATCTCAAAACAAATGTTCAATTACAGCATACTCAAGACATTTTCAATTACAGAATCATAAACACGATTTTTTTAGAACGATGTGTACAAAATGAACATAACAATACTTACTAGTGGTGACGGGAGTGGTGGGTCTATGACGGGAGAGTGACAGCGACGAGAGAATGACGTGATGAGAGCTGTGGTGGTGACGGGATTTGTGGTGAGATGAGAGGGAGTTATGGCGGTGACAGGAGGAGTTGTTTGTGTGATTAATTTGGAATGGGATTCATGAAATTTTTTGGGGGAACATTTAGTCACGTGACTAAAAGTATTTTACGAATTTTAATTTCCGTGCTTTTAATTATGAGGTATAGAAGGTTGTGCCATAAACTATCTTTAAAAAGTAAGTTAAATGCTCCTGATATTGCTATTATCTAGGTAAAAAAGCCATTTGCTTAAGGACAAGTAAATCCCATGTGTAGGGGTATTTGATTACGTGTCAATTTATACACTTTTTGGGGTCAATTAACCTCCTAAATAATGCAAATATGCTCCATCGTGTAGAAGTTACTTTTAATTTATTTTTTAATAAATTGGGTAAATGTGACAAATATAGTGTTTAAATTGGGTATATATGTCATTATAATATTTTGTTGGGTAAATATGACATTTATAAGCTTACGTTGGGTATATATGGAATTAACCCTTATATAAAAGACTATAGCGAGAAAGAAAAGTAATAAACTACCAATTGGCAACTATTTTCTTGAACTTTTGAAACCTTTATACATTCAAGTGTAGTCAAATTGTTATAAATGAACTAATTTCTACTATACACGATCGTTTTTAATTTAAACTTTGACTTTTTCTCATTAACCATGTATTGGTACCAAATTTTTAGGATGTACACGATGTAAAATACTTTTATAAATCCTTGAATCCTTATAAATCGTTTATTGTGAGCAAAAAAAATAAGAGGGGGGCAGCACCCCCTTCTAGCCCCCATTATCTCCGCCAGTGTGTAGGTTTGCGTCCATTAGGTTTTGACGGAGTGACTTAGGGGAGGCGGCTCAACGTAGCCATCATATCAAAAAGAAACGTAATTAACCCAAACCCACAATCAGGCTTGGCCATATTTATCCTCTAATAATAATTTTTCAATAAAAATACGAATCTGGTTGAATAAATTTTTTTTAGCATGATTGGCCGGTCACTAAGTTTGTGAACCATAATGATAGAAATCTTGTGCCAAAATAGCTCTAGTGATGGATTAATTTGCTAATAACTTTTTTCTCTGCGTGTCATTCGAGGTTCGGAGCTCTTGAAATCACATGTGATATATGACTCTTTGTCACTGTGAGAGTCATCAGCAACTCTTTAAAGAACAACTTTTGAGGGACTGTGGGTTCAAACAATAGTGACAGAAAGAGTGACTAAAACTGAAATTCGATCACTACGTACACAATTTAGTGACACGGGTGTCCATATCATACTGACATAGTGTTTGAGGGAACTGTGGGTTTTAATGTAAACCAATAAGTTACCAGAAAAGAATGACCTAAATACCTTTAAATATATCGATCACAACGAACACCAATTAGTGAACACTGGGTTATGTCCCATATCAAAACAGACATGTTGGTTTCCCTAGTTACGAATAGGTCCAAAAGAATTTTTTTATTTTGAATTATCTAAACCACGTGTAGACTGAAGTGCTACTTTTATGTTATTTAGTAAATTCTTACCACAAACAAACGCCCGACAATGGTGCGAAAAACTCGAAGAAAGAAAACATAAAGAAATTTCCCAATCATAGACCACAAGAACAAAGATTAAACAAAAAATAGAGAAAAAAACCTAAAACATTAGCAATAAAGCCCTCCAAGTTCCCTATGAAGAATCATCAAACCTTCCGAAAACAAAACACCGAGTGATGTATCCCCCCAAATATGGTCAAAATTGGGGCCAAAAAACTAAAAAAAAATCCACAATTCTCTTACCAATTAATTCCCCCAAATGCCCCACCAACAAGGGGAAAAACCATATAATCCCCCCTAACGTAAATTTCAAAAACATACCAAAAACCTAGAATCAAAAACAACAAACAAGCCAAGGACTTCAAAAACGAAATTCCCACTCGGGGGAATACTTTCCTTAAAATTCCCCCCCCTGCTTATTCAATCCAACCAAACTACTACTTTCTTTCACTGATTCAACACGAAAAATGGAATAAAATCGAAAAACGTTCAAACCAATAATGTTTGGTTGGGAAGCTACCCTAGGGTTATGACCCATAAAACGCCAAAAGTTGTGGTGCCCAATAATTTTTTTTCAACATTGGGACAAATGTGGCTAATATGAACCAAGTGAATAAATGCCAAACAACCATTAGTCAAAGTCCGCTTAATCAAATAGAACCATAAAGTCCAAAAATTACGCACACTAAAGGGCCTTACCCAGCAGAGCCCACATCAAAATAAATAAGGCCATGAAAAACCCCAACAACACAAACCTGGGTAGCGTAACCCTATCCCCGCTCCAATTTAATCACACAAAAATAACTGGGGTAAATGCGTAAACCCCCACCCCCGAAATCCCAAAAATCCTCAACAAAAACACTGGGGTTATGCGTTTTAAAACCCAATCCCGATTCCCCCAAACAATTCCAAATGCATCAACATAAATATTTCACATAAGGCGACCCCAATTTAAGCACAATAACTTGTCCCCAAAACATATAACTTGTCCCCAAAACAAAACCACATTTCGCACAGATCAATTCAAAACATTTTAAAACACATTTGAGTATCATTTTCCCCCAACAAAAAAACAGTAAAAAGTAGAGCTACGAGAACTCACCTCAAGCAAGTCTTTAGCAACCAAATCTTAATCACACAAGCAAATGCAACGAAGCCCGCACACGACCTAGTCTAGTTAATGTCCCATTTTAATCATCCAATTCTGAAACAATCTTCATGTTTGATGCATAGAGTTTAGACGCGTTATACAATTACCCAAAACAATTTAGTGATGTGATGGTTGACGACTTAACTCTACAATCATATCAATCTCATTCCTCAATAATACATACTTATACTATTTAACGTAAATAGATAAGTAATATAATAAATATTTATAATTATTAATTATAAATATATCTCGACAAGTCCATTCGGTACACCTTAGTCACTTCAAAATAATCATTATACGGTTGAAAATGAAACGTTTACTCATAATAAAAACTTTAAAGAAGTTTCGAGAAAAAATTATATTTTTCGTCT
This sequence comes from Tanacetum coccineum, assembly GCA_026074375.1. Classification (NCBI taxonomy): domain Eukaryota; kingdom Viridiplantae; phylum Streptophyta; class Magnoliopsida; order Asterales; family Asteraceae; genus Tanacetum; species Tanacetum coccineum. The sequence goes on along the minus strand of BQNB010132324.1, from coordinate 12,241 downwards.
TTTAGTGAAAATAAATAAAATAATTAAATATTATAAAAAATCAAAAATCATGTTTTAAGAAAATTTCTAAGTATAAACTTTTTACGAAATTTCGACATGACCCGTACGTTTATACAACGTTTTCCAAAGTTTCAAACCTTATTTTCATCAATTTTCACAAATTCAACACTTTTCGACAAAATTCCAAAATCTCAATCTTTAACCCTTACCAACACTTTTTCTCCAAAATATCATTCAATATCACTTCGTAATTACATTTCCACTTTTAAAAGTCCGTCAAAACTCTCATAACTACTAAATATCACTTATTGGGCCTTAAGGCCCAACAAGGGTCCATTAGGACGTTTATAAGTCCAAAATATAATCCAAGTCCAAAACTAAGGTCCATTTATATATATAATTATATACTTATATGTAAAAATAATTCGGACTACAATAAGCCCTCCCATTAAGCCGCGACTCAAATAAACTTATTGGGCTGTAAGTCCACAAACTCCAAAATACGTATATTAAGCTTTAAACTAAGCTAATAAGCTACGTATCATATTAGGTTACTACCACATGCCTCAAAAATAATCCACAACATACGCCATAACACAAAAATAATAAAAAATCACTTCCCTAGTGACCTTGAAAAATGACGTGGCATATAAGCCCCAAATAAGCCATGAAATAACTTAAAAATAAGCCCGAATAAGCTATACAAGCTACTATAAAAAATAAGCATTCTAGCATCATATATTATTCAACCATCACGACCACAACATCAAAATCCCTCTTTTTCTTTTTTACTATTCACGAACTAAACACCCCTTTAATCATCTGTTTCGTTTCTAAAATCGATTTTTACAACGATCAACTTATACAACTAACATCTATGCATCAAAATAAACACAAAAGGACAAACAAAATTTAAATTTGAAAACTTACAATAAAATCTTCAAATTTGTAGATTTCGACACGAACCGGACAACCCAAACGTTGTTTAAATGAATACCCAAACACTCTTATCAACCCGGAGTAACACGTTCTTGATCAAAGTTGGAAAACTATGGTAGTTTTATGGTGGTTAGGTGGCGGACGAACCACAAGAACACACTTGTGTGTGTTTTATTTTTTTGTAAATGAAATGAATATGATCAAAAGTTTATAGTAAATGGAATATATGTGTACACACCTTGGGACAAGCTTGCTAAAAAAAGCCTCCTTGTCCCTTTGACTAACTTGACCGGCCATGGCATCCTATGGGTGTCGGGTCTTTCTTTTCGTGTCGAAATCGCTTAAAAGCTCGTAAAACTCAACCGTAAAATTTACCCCAAAGTTAATTTTTTTATTCACTTTAAAAATACCTTTCCATTAACCTAGAGTATTCACACGACATATTTTCACTTTAGACCCTTTAAAAACTCAATTTGGATATTAACGGATGTGTCGGACTCGTTTTTTGGCATTTCTCAAAATTCACGGGTCAAACCACCCGGAATATACATATCACAATAATACCTTCCAAAATGGATTATTAAACACAATAAACCATAATTCATCACATATCTCATAAAATTATCACTGTCAACACGGTACAAAATCTGAATAAATTAACAAAAGTCAAATAGTCAAAGGACTATTAATGAAATATTCAGAACACAAAAATGGCAAAGGTTACAATAGATCAAAAACAACAACCTAAGTTGGCGTTCCCGTAACGGTCAACTTCCCAATCATCCCAAATTTTACATACTCTACAAGGTAAGTGGCGATATCTTCCACTTTGTACAATACTTTACATCGTTGATTTTTGTTGCGTATCAACGAATAATCGATCCTTCGTGTAATTCCTTCGGTTCTTGCTTTGCGAAACGATTATCTTCAAACTTTCCTTCTTTTTTTTCATAAACAATCTAACTATATACGAAACTCAGAGTTGTTTCTCCATCTTCACGATCATAATAATCCCGGATAATTTCTTCGATAGTTCTTCGTTCTTCGGACTCACCAATAATTGTGATGGTAGTAAAATCACATAAGTTTTGACTATAATAAACATTCTTATTTGCAATGTGTAAATTTTCAACCGCACCAAAGATAGAAAATGACACAAGATTCGAGAAATACAAACTTTACACTTTAAGCAACTAGCAACTATAAATTAAACTTAATCTAACAGGGTATGTTAAGGTGTAAGGGTGTAACGAAACAAATAATTGGTGTGGTTCCTAAAGGATTGACTCTACGGGTTGTTCTAGTGGATCTTCACTCTAAAGATGAGAGTGGAAAATGGTTTAAACTGGAGGTTAACTAACCGGTGTAGTTAGTTAATAAACAACATGGATATGTGATTTGGGTGTAATCCTAATATTTTACCAATGTAAACAAGTTACTCCAATTAAATCTATAATACTCATTATTGTGGTCTCGAGTGATATATCAAGCCAAGTTCTAAAGTCCACTACATCACCGACACACTCATATTTTATGGAATTTGGGTAAACATTTGGAAACAGATAGGCTAAATCCTCACAATATCTAACAAGGGTTATTGTGTGCTGCTATGTATCAAGTAATTTCACAAAAGTATGCTTATTTTTTTTAAATTTGAGCATAATTTAAGCATTTTAGTGTGAAAATTAGGACAAGTAAACATTCTAATTCCATCCCCCCACTTGAATTATACAACGTCCTTGTTGTATAGATAAAACATTAAAAATACGGGAATTAAAAAGAATTAAAATGAGAAACTCCTTGATATTTGCTCGTAGATTCCCAATTGCGTTATGACAGAAATTATGTGATGAACAATCCGCCTTGAGGTTTCAAGCTCCCAATTCTTCAAGAATCTTTCTAATTTGGTAAATTCTCCATCAATATTCGTCGATATTCTTCCACGAGGTCATGTGTAAAATAGGAAAAACGTGCATTCCTATCTTGGCATATATGGTTAATTTAAACTAAACTAAACAAACTAAATACGAGTCAGTCTGGTGGATACGCCGTATCAAATTAATGAATATGCCGTATTCCAGAACTGACAATAATGTTTTTAAAGTGCAATAAAAAATAAAGACTGATAACGTCTAGACAAATCAATACCCGTATGGTATGGAGCGGATACCGTATGATTTGTCTGGGAAGACAGACTCGATAAGATTAAATAACAATCCGGGTTGTCTCCCGGGAAGCACTTTTGTTTACAGCAAAGTCTTTAAGTTAGACTTGTCTTCAGCTTCTCTTCATCATTATTATTTGGTGCGTGTTACCTTCCATCGTGTCCTTTTCTGAAAATATCTTTGGTAATTTTGACATATATCTTCGTTTCTTTCCCAAATATCATATTCATAACTTCTTATAGTACCATTTTTGAGAGTATTCTGCCATTTCTTAGATGACCTTTTAAGCATCAGCAGCTGTCTTAGTTGGAACGACACCTCTTGAGTCAAGAATCTGTCGTGTTGGAACATCCATCCCATTATAGAACAAAATTACCTCATGCATCTCAGTCAAATAGTGTTGAGGACACTTCATCAAGAGTTCTTTAAAGCACTCTTATGCTTAATAAAGGGTTTCATCTGGTTCTTGCTGAAAGTTGTTGATTTCCTCCATTTTCTTCGCAGTTCGACCAGGTGGGAAATATTTGTACAAAAACTTAGTTTTAAGATCTTCCCAAGTTTTGATCGAACCGGTTGGTTCGTTTCTTAGCCAACGACTTGCGGCTCCAGTTAAGGATATAGGGAAAACTCAAAGCATTTGTTGATCCTCAGTGATGTTAGGAACATGGAATAAGTCAACGATTTTGAGAACTTTATCAATGTGTTCGTTCGCATCCTCATTATCCGAACCGCTAAATGTGTTTTCTCGAAGCTACTTAAGAAATTGGCCTTTCAGTTCAAAACTATCTTTTTCCTAAAACTTAGGCCTAGTAACTCCTGATCCATAGTCCGTTCAGGTCTTGCTCATGTATTGCTCCATGGTTTTCGCCATTGCTTCTGCTTCTTCTTCCTCCGAGTATTATTGGTTAGAAAATAAATTGAAATCAGGCGATCTCAATTCGTCAAGACTTAGTGATTTAAAGTGTCTCCTAGATGATCGAAATTCTCGCTCAGGTTCTTTGTAAGGTGTGAATAGTTCGTTAGTTGAACTCCTTGTCATGCACTACCTATTACAAGGGATAAACAATCAGTAGGATTTGCTTCGAAGAAAGATAGAAAATTTTTTGCCATGAAAATCAAATAGGAAAACCAAGATTTCTGTTTTTGTTCTAGATTATCGATACGCCGTATCCAATGGAAGTGGATACGCCGTATTAATCAATTGAATGAATACGTTGTATTAGACAGAAAGTTAGATACGCCGTCTCCGATGGAAGTAGATACACCGTATTCAGCTATCGACTAGAACAGTGTATTAATAAAAACAATTAAATACTCAAACAATTAAACACAAATATATACAAGCAAACAATTAATGACAAATATACAAAAATTTTAGAATATACACGAATAGACACTAATCTAAATTACACTAATCCTAAGGGTTAAATCTAATCTAATGTTAAAAACCAAAATATCAAATAAAAATCAAGATTATTTTTCACTCCCCGACAACGGCGCCAAAAACTTGATGTGTCGTTATGTGGTGTATATTTTATTGATTCAAGTGTTAAATTTATATTTTGCCGACTAAACAAAAAACAACACTTTAACGGGCAGTGTACCCGATAGGTAGTAGTTTCGTGGTAAGTAGGGTATCGAACACTTAAAGAGAGATTAAATTTATCAATTTAATTAATATCTTGGTTATCTAATCTATGTTAATTCTATTCTATTCTAAACCTATGACAGTCTTAATCCTAATTCTAACGGGAAAAAGGGGTTTTCAGCCTGAGAGACCAGCACGGTTTGGTTGGTGACTACAATCAATTCAAGGGCACTTTAACCCATGCAAGAAAATAAACAAAAGATAAAAGAGCGATCAAGCCAAATATAAGAAAACTGTATTAACCATTATTAATCCGATTAGAAAGTTGGTTTGTTTATCAAGTGCAATGATTTCTTCTTTTGAGACAGTATATCATTCTAAAGACTTAGGCATTACATAATCCTAAGACCTAGACACATTAATTCTGTCACAATTAAAGGATCCGCATAAAGCATCCTTATTTGCTGATTATAATCTATCTTAGGGATTAAAGCAATCGTGATCTTGTTAAACCCTAGCTCATAGACACTTTACCCAGTTACCACTTAATGGTGATTTATACATTAGTAGTCTACTTGTCCAACTATCCAATGGAATTAGAACGTTAATTGTTGAATTATCTAGGTTCACCTTCTACTCAACACGATCAATAAACCATTGGCAATATCCAATTAATTAGTTAAGCCCGAAGCGTATCCTAGACGCAGATTTAGCAGGATAATATTTGTGATCCTATGATTCTAGATGTATAAATTACTATATGGAGAGCTATCCCAGATTCTAAATTACTTGGTCCGTATCACTAGATCCAATTGAATGATAGGTCACATACAAAAGCGCGTAAACAAGTATAAATTGATAAATATAAATAAGCATTCAACGATAAATCAAGAAATCGAGATAAACAAATACCAAATATTCAGATCTTCATAATAATGGCTAATACCTGAAGGTAGTAGCCTTCAAACGTCATAATAAATACAAAATCAATTATTTAGCCAAGGTAAACTAACTGAGTTCACGAATGATACCAAAAACTAAGAATGATACCAAAAACTGAACGATTACTAATGTATATGGAATTACACGTTGTCTCCTATGGAATTAATAGCGTTTCTCGACCTCTTCTGCTCTTTTACTCCTCTAAAAATTGACTTTTATATGATTTAGCACACTTAAAACTCGTTTTTGAGTTTTCTATTTATAAGGTCTGGAAGTCAGTTCGATACGGCGTATCCAAGGATTGGATACGGTGTATTGGGGATTTCTTGGAGTAGAGACCACGCTTGATATCTTCCAGAATATTATATTCATTCCATATTTCCAATACGGCGTATTGGTCTTCTCTGGATACGGCGTATTGAGCTTTATTCCTCTGTGGTCTTTGGTGAGTGCAGGCACGGATACGCCGTATCTTCCTTGATGGATACGGCGTATTGGTCTTCAGAATCGTAATCTTTAAAATATCTTCATTTAAGCTCCAGAATGCGCGCCTTTTGCTAATATTCACCAAGTACTCCATAATTACTGCAATTCTCAAATATAAACGATTAAGTAACAATTCTTTGCAATAACTATACAAAATGAGTTAATAGCATGGGATAAATGATGTTATAAAATATACGTTATTTGATGTCATCAATAGGTCAAAGCCGTTACAAGTTAGTTGAATTCATTCCAGCGAAGTCATACCTTTAGTGTCCTGAACACTTATCAGCTAGCTCACTGAAGAGCATACAAGCTGAAGTGTTCAAACTGGAACGACCCACTGATGAGTTAACCCATTGAGAATGAGTCATTTGATGGATTACTCCCTGATGGTATCCTTCAACTTACTACTCAAGAGTTGCACTCACTGAAGAATGAACTCACTGAACTTCATCAGCGACCTGAATTTTCTTTTACCACTATCAGAGTCAAGGTGTTCAGTGACATATGGGAGTACACTCCGTACCTCCAGTCTCATTACCCGGTATGAAAAGTACCAACAATTGAACTAAATTTCCAACAGATACTTATTTTTTGACATTACTATTTGTGCAAAATACTTAAAAGCTTGCATAGTTGCAACTAAAATTTGAAGATTAAAAACCAATGAACACAAAAACAAGTAAAAAACACAGACGTAACACACTTGCGAAAACCGAAATGTCCAAAAAAAAGACCAAAAAGTGTTCCGCACCGAAAGCGGGCACCGGACATCTCGTTAAATCTTATTTGTTAAAGAGTAAAATGATCTTACTTTCTTAAGACAATATTTTTGGGCTGAATGTAATAGTGATTATTATTTCATAAAAGAGTAAACAAATTAGGTTTTCTCTCTTGAGGTTATCAAAGAGGACGAAGTATTTTTGAATCAGATGTACGTGATCTTATCGGGTTAATCATGTGACCGTTTTCAACCATTCTCTGACCACCTTCAAATATAACACCTAACGAAGTTTGTACCTTTAGTTAGGCAAACCAAAAACTTTACTACCAAAGTGTAGGGGTGTCCATCGGTTGGGCTATCGGGTTGTTCGATTTATTAGGTTCGGTTAATATTTTTTTAGTAAAACCGAACTGAGCCGAGTTTATTGAATTAAACCGAACCGAAAAATCCGAATTACATAATCTTGAGTAATTAATTATTTAATTATATAAAATTTTAGCATAAAAAATTTCGACCATAAAAAATATTATATTTATACTATTAAGAGTCTATGTTTTTTATATGAATTCGGTTTTTGGTTCGGTTCGATTTTAATTTAGCCTCAAAACCATATTTAAGCTAAAAACCGAATATTTAATTCGATTTTGCAAAATTCGGTTCAATTATAAATTCAATTTGGTTTTTTCGATTCAGTTCAATTTGGGTTTTCGGTTTTTAAGTGAAACCCGAATTCTGTACGCCCCTTCCCCTGTCGGTTATAAAAGCAATTCTTATAAGTATAAAACCATATGATATACTGAGGAATAGGCTCGCTGTAACTAGGGGTGTTGATCCGTTCGGTTATCGGGTTGTTCGGTTATTTTTTTTTGGGTCAACCCAAAAACCGAATCGAACCGAACTAGAATTCAACTGAACCGAACCGAAAATCGAATTTGAATTCGGTTCGATTTTTGTGTAGACCGAATAACTCGAATTACACAAATTTAATTTAAAAAAAATAATTACATAGATATTTAGCAAAAAAAAACATTTCAAATAAAAAGTGTTTTTTTTCTATTAAGATCAAATTTTAATGGTTTATATATATATATATATATATATATATATATATAAATGTATAAAAAATATATATATTTATATAAATTCAGTTTTCGATTCAGAGTGTCAAACCCATATCCAACACGAAAATCGAATTTGTAGTTCAATTCACTTCGGTTTTAGCAAACTCGGTTCGGTTATAGTTTGACTTGGTTGTTTTCGGTTTGGTTCGGTTTCGATTTCGATTATTTGGTTTTTTCAATTTTTCTCGTTTTTTATTATAAAGAAGCTACATCCCATGAGCACACCGCGAACGGGGCAACATGAAACAAGCCTTCTTATGTTTATTTTTGTTTGGCACGCATTGTGCCGGGGGTTCCAGCTGTAATGTTGATTAGTACGAGTATTTGATGAGATTGGATAATGATTGTATATCAGCCCAAACAGAACAGGCCCAAAACAATCCCAAACAATCATGACGCGCCATAAGAAACTAAACTATTTATATACTATCAAAATTCAAAACGACGACGTATTTGTCGTCTGTGCTACAGTACGCGGCCCATTGGGCTCCCATTTAGCTTTTTTTTTCTTTTTATTTTTTTCACGCAGGCAATATAAAAAAAATAAAATCCTCGGCACAAAATAAGAATTTTTTTTACAAAAGTACTGATTTATTCAGATAAAAAATACCCGCGACATGAGACCCAACACATAAGCCTATATAAAAAAACAAACTATTAAACATGAGACCGAAAAAAGTAAACCCCCACAAAAAAAAATAGAAAAAAATAAAAATAAAATTTTAACGCAAAAATAAACCCGCACTATTAAACATGAGAACAAAAAAATAAACCCGCATAAAATAAAAAATAAAAAATAATAATGCCCCGCAACAACGCGCGAAAAATTAGTACTCATTTATTCAGATAAAAAAATACCCGCGACATGAGGCCCAACACATAAGCCCATATAAAAAAACAAACTATTAAACGTGAGACCGAAAAAATAAACCCGCACAAATAAAAAATAGAAAAAAATAAAAATAAAATTTTAACGCAAAAATAAACCCGCACTATTAAACATGAGACCCAAAAAATAAACCCGCACAAATAAAAAATAGAAAAAAATAAAAATAAAATTTTAACACAAAAATAAACCCGCAATTCAGATAAAAAAATACCCGCGACATGAGGCCCAACACATAAGCCCATATAAAAAAAAAAATTCTTTTAACCGAACAAACTGAATAACCCGATAACCGAATCGATCAAACGCCTTTAATCCTGACGCGCCATAAGAAACTAAACTATTACTAAACATCCACTTCAAACTAAAAAAAAACAGAAACAAACACAACCTCTCAGACCTTTGCGCACGTGCTAACTTGTCGAACATCACGGACTCCCTCCACCTCTTCCCACCGTCAGATCATCCCACACGTGTCAAATCAACGGCCAGGATCAATTCCATCATTCCCTAGGTATAAAAACAAACCACATTGTCATAATAATAGCGAATGAAACAAGAAGAAGAAGAGAATGGAAAAAGAATTGATTGAATTGTTCGAGTCGGTGAAGAAAGCGGCTGAGGCCGGTGAGGAAGAGCGGTGTGTCGATGCCTTGAATTCCTTGAAGAATTTTCCTGTCAATTATCAATTACTCGTTTCTACACAGGTTCTTTTTTTCTTTTTATTTTATTCTGCTTTTATCTTTTATATATTCAATGTGATTATTTATTTGCTTTTTCTGAGATTGAATGTCTTTTGATTCTAGCTCAATTTTGATTTTTGTTCAGGTATTAATAATATCAAAGTTTTGATTTTTTGATTTTTTTTAATAATAATTCTTGTTATTTAATTAGCTTTCTTTTGTTGTGAAATTGAATGTGTTTTAAATGAAATTTGATTTTCCTATAAAATTAGGTTTTTCGATTTTATCATGTTTTTGTTGAATTTTTGTGGAATAAATAATGTCAAAGTTTTTATTTTTATAGAATTTTAATTCATTGACAAATAAAAAAAAGTTTTATAGTAATGTTTCTGATGTGAAATTGGGTATGTATGAATTTTAGGCTAATTTAATTTATTTATTTTGGTATGAATAATGTGAAAGTTTTGATTTTTTTTATTGACAGATAATTTAACGCTTTTCTTTTAATATATCAAGTGTTGTTATTGTAATTAGTTTTTATAGTGTTACTTCTGATTGGATGTTATATGTGTCAACTTGAATGTGATTTCAATTGTGTTGAATTTGAGATATGAATAGTATCAAAGTTTTATTTTTAACTTAATTGCGTGTTACAATGCGAAGATAGATGTTTGCGAACGGAATAGTTTTCGATTTCATGGTCATAAGAAACTGAATTTTGGAGGCAGGTTATCTGGTTTTTGGATGTTTTGGTTAATATTGAGAATTTGAGGTGTAAATCACATGAAAATTTAATTTCCATGTTTTAACTCGCTGGCTTGTCAAGGACAGGCATGCTATTGAAGGAACATATATACGAGAATGAAAACATAGGCATGCTATTGAAGGAACATGCATACGAGAATGAAAACATAGAGTAAACTATAAAAGCGAATGTAAGATGTGGGGAAATTTAATTAGTTTTAAAATTTAGGTGAAATTTAGTTTGTTATTTTGATGAAAC
>BQNB010132323.1:0-18646 GCA_026074375.1 Tanacetum coccineum | reverse complement strand
CTGTTTGGTTGACTTGCAAAGAAAGCACAGATAACAGCATCACTCAAGTTATCAATTGTTGTTGAGTTAACAGCAGTAGCTTTAGTGCTAGCAGTTGTAGAACCATGAGCAGTATTTGCTGCTACATTTGTACTGTTGGTGTTGTTTAAGGACACAAAGGCTACGTTTTGTATGTTTTTTCTTGAGCTTGATGTCCCTTTGACCTCTGGTTTATAGATCTTCAAGTTGTTGTAAAGATCATCTAAGCTTAATGTATTTATCTCAAGCTTGTTCCTCCACACAATAGTATGTGTGTTCCATTCTGGTGACAGACTTCTTAAGAACTTTTAATTCACATCTTCTTGTGGGATACTTTCACCATGAATCTCCAACGGACTGATAAGCTTTTGAAGCATATCAAAGGTTTAATCTAACACCTCTGAGCTAGATGCAGTAAAAAATTTATATTGTTGCTTTAGAAGATTCCTCTGAGTCTTTTTAGTAATAGCATTCCCTCCAAACCTCTTCTCAACAGCCTGTAGCAATGACTTGGCATCTTTGATGGAATTAAACTTTAATTGATGTTCATTAAGGATGCCCATCAATAAAGTGCTTCTTGCCTTCAACTCTAACCTCTTTTGTGCCTTTTCTTTAGCAGTTGTAGGAGCAATTGTAGTCTCAACACCTTTAACAACTTTTGTTATTGGAGGTGCATTACCATTCTCTATGACTTCCCATAGAGAATAATCAATCATCTGGATGTACTATTCCATCCTCATCCTCTAAAGCTCTTACTCACCTGGTTTGAGCATAGGCACTTTTGATGCAGCCACCATATGTACTAAGTCTTGATCCATGTATTCTTAGCAAAGTTTCTCAAAGCAATAAGCTTTGATACCACTTGTTGATCCCACTTGAATGGATCTTGAATTCCTTAGCTTGTGTAAGGTTTAGTTATGCAAGATAAATCCTACACAACTTTGATAGAAACTTTGTAAAATATATCAAAGATTATGCAGAATCTAATCTTTAATCAATAAGAAGAATATGCAATAGAATAGTAATTATAATGAACACACAGATTAACAAATAAAGCTTCAATATATTAATACGAATACTCTAACTAGTATTAGGGTTACAAAACCTTAAAGCTATGAATTATACGACTAAGATCATAAACAAAAGATTTTTAGATTGTTGTTTTTTAAACTCTATGCCCTAGGACCTCCTTTTATACATCAAGGAGTCCTAGTCGATTTACAATATATCACTAAAACTTACATTATTCTCAAAGATCTATTCTATAAATAACAATCCTTATCTCATAAGTAATCTTGATCTTCACGCAATCTTTATCTTTCAGCAGTTGTAATCTTTCAGCAGTTGTAATCTTTCAGCAGTTGTAACTTTGTACCAGCAGCATTAACTCTTAACAAGCAATAGTAACTTATACACCAGCAGCATTAACTGTGTACAAGCAGTAGTAACTACTTAGAATATTTTTTTTCAATCTTTACCAGCAGTACTAACTTTACTCTAGCAGTACTAACATATACTAGCAGTAGTAACTAGCAGTACTAATATACACTAGCAGTACTAAGTTACACTAGCAGTAGTAACTAAGAACTAGCAGTACTAACTACCTAGCATATTTTTCATTAGAGTTAATGAACAACACTAAGTTTTACTTAGCAGCAGTAACACAAACCTTAGCAGCGGTAACTCCAAGATCATCAAAAAGTCTTTTAATCCCAACAATGTAGTACTTCGTCTCATAATTATTGTTCAGTGTTCATTTTTGAGTTTTTTATTATGCAAATTTGACATTTACTACTATTTTTTGTGTTATATCAAACTTGATGCAAAATATATGAATGAATTGAGTTTTCAATGGTACACATTTCATCAAATATAACACAAACAAAATTATTGAAAGTCAAAGTTGAAAAAAAATTAAGACTTCAAAATTTAACACTTGACATAAATTATAGGACGGATAGAGTAGTATATAAAAATAGAGGTTAAAAATTAAGTGCACCGCCAAATAAATTTTATATCATCTAACCAGTGAAAAATTAGGAAATGGAGGGGGTGGGTTGTAATATGGGGCGCATGGTAATGGTTACCATCGGTGGTGCACCACCCACCGTCACACCCTGCCTAAACAAATGATACGATATTCATATTGATAGATTTACGTTTATGTAATTCACTTTCATTGATGAAAACAACCTAATGAAAATGGAAAATTATATGTCTTTGGGATGCAAGAGGTAATAAGTTTAACGTGTATCATCATAAAAAATACTTGTTGTATGTCTTTAAATAGTCGTACTCACTAAGGCTGGTAACGAGAAAGTCCTTTTTCTCTTGTGAGACACCCTAAAACACCGCCTCCTTTGTGAGAAAGGTTATTTTACCTTCGTTGTGGTATGTTTTTCTTGTAAATAAAACTTATTTTTTCAAGAGAGATAAATGGTATTTTATTTTTGTGTGTAGCTATGTATATCTTGATGGTATTTTTAATAATATATATATATGTGAAAAAGGTTATTTTACCTCTATTGTAATATGTTTTTCGCATAACTTGTTTCAAAATACAGATCACGCATAGATTTACGTTTTGATTATTTTAAAATGTAGAGGACAGGTTTCTTAGACCAACCGTTAAGGTGAAGGTGATGTGACGACCTCCGCCACACGTAAATACCATGTAGTAAGGAAAAACTTCTAATTTGTTACTCACACTAATATGTTTTGAGTTATTTAATAGAAAACAAGTAATTCAAAAAGTTAAATTGATGTTGCAGAAAAAAAAACCTATTTCCACAAACATACTTTTAGCATATTGGTAAATCTATAAAGTTCAAACATCAAACATCTCATTACTTGTTTCAAAATATATATTTGAAATTTATGTTTTGATTATTTTAAATGTACAAGACAAGTTTTTTAAGCCAACCGTAAAGGTGGTGGTGAGGTACGCGTAAATACCATTAACCCCCCCCCCCCCCCCCCCCTCCCTCTTCCCCCACCCCTAAATGTGTGCTTCGTCCTTTTTTTGGTCAAGTTGATGACCATGGCGAAAGAGTGTACAAGAATCCCAACTATAAAAAATGAGTCGTTGAGTGTGATTTTGAACATCATAACGTTATTAATTTTAGAGTTAATTGTAAAAAGCATCCACGTATGTAGGACCAATAATCACTTCACACATACACGAGATCTAATGATAAGAAAAGAGAAAGAAGCTAGAAAGAGAAAGTAGAGTGATAAATAGAAGAGGTGAATTATCCAAGTGTGGAATGCTTACAAAAAATGAACAACCAACCCCTCTCTATTGTGGAGAGGGGGTATTTATACTTAGGCTCTTATTTAGGACGCCTAGGTTTATCTAATGCGCTAGGCTCGGGATTACTTGGGCTTAAGCCCGCAACACATACACAATTAGATTACAATAAATGAGCCAGTTACCATAACTAGCCTATTACAACATGAATAATATAAAGACCGAGTCTTCATGAATGAATGACCGAGATTCTTTGTTCGACTCAATATTTTTAGGCTAACAATCTCCCCCGAAGCGAGGTCCTTAAAATTATGTTGTCATTACATTCTCGAGTCTTGGTCTTGGTCTTGGTCTTGGTCTTTATCTTTGTTGTAGGATTGTTCCTTCATGCTGTATGATCTTTGATTTTGAGCCTTAGTTATTGTCTTTTGACTTGGTCTTTAATTCCGAGATCTTTAAATCTTTTCCTTGTATGTCTTTGTCGTCTTTGCCATCTTGCGATCTTATGTCTTGACCGACATGCTCATACTATGCATCATCTTGGAAGCTTGATTACAATCTCCCTTGACAATTTGTTTGATAATCTTTATATCTTTAAGGAAGATCTTGAATATCAGAGTTACGGAAGTCTTTGTCTTTAAACTCGAGCTTTCTGGATTCTTAAATCTTAATGCTTATAGTATGTCTTTGTATCTTGAGCATGAGCATGTAGTAATGAATATGATGCCATCGTCTTAACCTGCATTTGAATGTTAGTGATAAGCAGCAGATATGGACGAATATGGCTTTGTTATTCGTCGAAGTTCGGTAACATTAACCTCTGATTCTGTGAGGACTGTTTTACAGTATAAATACTGTACATATGATTAAGTAGATTCAATTTTAGAAGAATCTCCTTGATAAGGTTTCCAGCTCGAAGAGTTAGATCCTCTAACGCAGATGCATTAGATTTATCGTACTTTCTAATTCTTCTTATTAGAACGTCTCAAAGCAGACAGTACGATAAGAGTAAATCAATTAGTTATTGTCTTACTGATTGAGTCGTTAATTCATTTGTTGGACCAAAATCGATATCCAGTTGACATAAGCTTGATTTATATAGAATCCCGCAAGTCACCTACCACAGTGTTGTTTGATGTTGACACTGAAAGGATTTCCATTCGTCATTGTGAATACTAAAGAGTATCACTTTGAATGTTCTGGCAAAATCACAAGGATAATGCGTAGGACTTTTTGTTATCACTTGTGTTCTAGATGTTTAATATCAAGTGTTTATCATAATTGTGTCCTAATGAGATTTATAAATTGATCTCTTAGCTCTAGACTCCATTTGTGCGTTTTGGTTTTAGTGATCGGAGGCTGGAGCAGATTGTCACCTTTTCAATATCAACTAACTCAGAGTGAGAAAGTCAATAAAAGTCGTGTTAATCTTTGTGACAAATGAGACAAGTATCTGTTGAGAGAAACTTGAATGGCTAAGAAGGGTTGTGCAGTGCATCAATGGGTTCATGATGTCTTTTTTTCAATATCAGAATTCATCTTTGTGAAGACTGATAGCATATGTATTGACCCAGTTTCTGCCTTAAGTTGTATGGAGGGCTTCTTTCTTTACACCCTTTATCCTTACATTTTTTTTCTTTCTTCAGCCCCTTTAGTGTTTACCAAGACATCATTACTAACACTTTGTTGTGATTGTTCTAGTGTTAGCTCGTGCCTTAGTCAACATTATTCTCGTTTCTTATTATTCTCCAAATCATACCTAAGGACTGCTATTTCTAACAAGGGAGTGTCCTTGGGTAGATCCCTCTGGTTCTGGTTGGATCATAGGACTAATACCTAACCTAACCACCTTATGACTTTAGAATCGTCATGAATTAATGGGTTGTTGGGTGTTTGATCGTCACCATAAAACCATTATTTCGAAAATCAATCAAAGTGTTTGATAAATATCAATACGTTTGACACTTTGAAAGTTTCATATTTTAGAAAAACTCCCCCTACACACGTGCATCAATAAACGAAAGTGTTTTGCACATGTGGATAGAAGTGAAAAACACTTTGAGTCTTTAGATTACTTACTATATTTTTTAAGATCACATTTTAATCACATTTCTCTCGTTATTTTAAATACTAAGTCACTTAGTTTTTGAAATACCAAGTGATTAAAAATTTGTCATGAAAAAACTTGTGTGAAGAGAAATGTTTCAACATAATTTATGTGGAACTTGTTTTGTGTTGTTGTTTGCTCCCCCTCAACAATACATGTGACACCAATTGTAATTGTTGTTGAAATACCACCAATGTGATGTTGAGGGATAGAGATAGTGTCGAGTATATAATTTTTAAAAATTTATGAAATTTCATTGAAGAATACTTGAAAAAATTATACTCAAACACTATATGTTTATGAATACATAAAAAATAGTCGTAAAATAATGTGTTCACAAAACATCAAAACTTTTAAGTGTTGAGCACACAATTTTGAAAGATTATGAAATGTCATTGAAGAATTCTTGAAAAATTATGCTTAGAAACTGAATCATCTTATAACAAATATTCGAAAGTAAGATATGTCAATATTACCGATTTGTTATTAAGAGACTGTTTCTAATGTTTTGAATACATAAAAATTATCGTGTGATGATGTATCCAAAAACATTACAACATTTGGTTTTCGAAAAACTCTCTTTCAAAAATTAACTCATTTTTGAAAATGATTGTCTTTGAGAGTTCCGTGAGGAAAGGAGTGTTGAACACACAATTTTGAAAGATACCATAATTATTAAATCACTTTTTATGAAATGTTGTCATGAAAATCATTCTTGACTAATTGTGTTTAGCTTTTTGAAAAGCCACGTGTTAGAAGATGTTAGCCTCAAAATATTGAGTCGAACATGAAATCTTTGGTCTTTATATTAATTACATTGTATTGGGCTAAGATAAGGTAACAAGCTCATTTTTTGTAATCTAATTGTGCACATGTTGCGGCCTAAAGCCCAAGTAATCCCGAGCCCGACCCATATAAAGCCCATCGTCGTCCAAGTCTTATGGTCTAGGTATAAATACCCCTTATCCACAATGGAGAAGAGTTGGTTGTTCATTTTGTAAGACAAGCATTTGTGCAATCCACCATCCCTTTCTTTCTCTTTTTTCTTCCTTTCTTCCTTCTATTTTCTTTCTCTTGTTTTGATCTAAGTTTATGTGTAGGAAGTGATCATGGTTTAGGATAAGGATAAAATTTGGTATCCAGAGCCACGGGGTGGGTTTAGTGTTTAGATCGTGGTTTAAATAAGCTTATACGACAGCTTATACAAGCTAGGTCGCGGCTTATTTGTGGTTTCTTTCATTTTTGAGTGCTTATTTTGATTTTGGCTTAGCTTTTGTCGTTTGTATTTGTTAGATCATCATAGATAAGGGTGTTATACTTATATTCGAGCTTATTGACTGCTTAAAACTGCTTTTTCAAGTACAAAAAATCTAGGTTTTTGTTTGAAGTTTGCGAAATAAGGAAAAAAATTAAATATTGCGAAATGTGCATGAAGGCTACAAAATAAGTCAAGTTTTTAATCCAGTAATTTATGTTATTCTATTTATTCTGCGAGTTATGTACAAGGTTGTTTATGCAAAATATTACATTTTAAGGAAACAAAACTCTGCCCAAATTTACATAATCATGTGGAATATGTCTGTGATTAATCCTGCAAAATAAGAAACCCATTATTCTGTGATTTATGTTACATGGGTTCTTTCTGCGATTTATGTCATCCTAAGGAATCAAAACTCTGCACAAATTTCATTAATCCTACGAAATATGTTTTGACATAATCTTGCGAAATATGTTTTTGACATAATCCTGCGAAATATGTTTTGACATAATCTTGCGAAATATGTTTCATTTTCCTGCGAAATAAGTAATTTCAGTGCTTTCACCGAATTTCATTTTTGATTCACCATTTTCGATTAAGGCATTTTCGGTTAAGTCATTTTCGGTTTAAAGTGCAAAATAGGTCATAACTTTTAAAATCCTGTAAAATAAGCTTCTTATCTTACGGTTTTAGTGTCTGATTCATTGTTTTTACTTCTTCGTTTGGAATTCAAAGACAAGTAATTCTTCAACAACAAACCACATCTAAAATCACTTTACCTGCTTAAGATTCTATAAAATCATCTTCACTTCATAACAAACACATCATTCATCATGACTACTCCAATCATAACAACCACAAGTAACAGTCAAATGCACAAAGACATCATGGTAGCTGGTTCCAAAGACCGTCTACTAATGCTTGCAACAGAGAGATACGCTCAGTGGCAGTCACATTTCATGAGATATGTTGACACGAAGTATAACAAGAAAGAGCTAAAGAAGTGCACCTTTGATGGTCCTTATGTAATGACAAGAGTCCTCGTTCTAGCAAAACCAGCAACAGAAACATATCCACCTATACCTAAGCATACTGTCCCTGAAACATATGAAAACGCTTTACCTGAAACCTGTGCTTACATTGATTTTGAAGCTAAAGCAATTCATTTGATTTTGAGTGTAATTAGAGATGACATTTATTCCACAGTTGATGCATGTACTACTGCTAAGGAGATGTGGATATCCATTGAAAGGTTGCAGCAGGGTGAGTCACTTAACAAGCAAGATGTCAAGACTAATCTGTTTTGGGAATTTGGCAAATTTACTTTAAGGGATAGGGAGTCAATTGAGTCTTACTACTCAAGGTTTTATAAAATGATGAATGAAATGGTGAGAAACAAGTTAGAAGTTGATACTATGCAAGTTAATGTTCAATTTATTTAACAACTTCAACCAGAATGGTCAAGATTTGTGACTGTTGTCATGCAAATCATTGACTTAGACAAAGAATCATATCACGAGCTCTTTGACATTCTCAAACAGTATCATAATGAAGTTCATAAAATCCGTGCTGAAAAGCTAGCCAGGAATACAAACCTATTAGCACGTGTTGCTGCTGCATAACACTATCTAGATAAATATAATCAAACACCCAAATCTCATAAGATCCATGCACCATCATCAAGACATACATCATCATCCAGATCTCATGCTCCCACCCGCACCAAAGGTAAAGATACAACTAAACCTGTTACACCTCCATCTGAGTCTGCATCTAACAAAGACAGTGATCCAGAACAAGCTTAGAGAGATAAGGATATGCAAAAAAACTTAGCACTTATTGCAAAGTACTTCAAAAACATCTACAAACCTACCAACCACAACCTCAGAACTTCATCAAACAGCAAAAACAAGACAGTGGATAATTCTCCAAGATCTGGGAATGACAGACAATCTGGGCAGTTTGGGAATCAGAATACAATGACTGTTGCTGAGGCTAGGGAAACTGTAGGTAATCAGGTGGTTCAACAGACTAGGATTCAGTGTTTTAACTGCAAGGAGTATGGTCATTTTGCTAAGGAGTGCAGGAAACCAAAACGGGCAAAAAAACTATGCTTATCATAAGGAAAAGATGTTGTTGTGTAAGTAGGCTGAGAAAGGTGTTCTATTACGTGCAGAGCAAGGAGATTGGCTAGATGACACGGATGAAGATCTGGATGAACAAAAATTGGAATCAAATTACATGTACATGGCAAAGATTCAAGAGGTCATAACTGCAGAATCATGACCTACCTTTGATAATGAGCCATTAGAAAAGGTATAATCCGACGATGACTATAATGTGTTTGCCAATGAAAGACAGCATTCTGAGCAACCTGAATCCATTAATGACACATATGTGGTGGAAAAGGTTGATAGCAATGTCATCCCTGATTCATCGGATATGTGTGATAATGACGGTAAGGATGACCCAAATGCTGAAGAATATGAAGATGAGCGTGTTGTGCTTGCTAATTTAATTGCAAATTTAAAACTTGATACTGATGTAAATTAAAAGATATAAAAGCAATTAAAGAAAGCAAACGCATCGCTCGCTCGTGAATTGAAAGAGTACAAATTTGCTCTTACTGAGCCAAATGACATTTGGGATAGATGCAGAAGTGCACTTCATCAGAAAGGGGTTGAGCTTGAGAAGTACAAAACGTATAAATATTGTCAAGTTGAAAAAGATGATCTCGAACGTAAATATAAAGAAACACTTCATGTATTATCTCAGCATAAACATCAATCAAATGAAGCTTTAAAAACACAAGCCTATGAAAATTTTCAATTTAAAGAGAAAAATGTTGAGTTAGCACATCAAGGGTCTTTAGAACACATTCGATATGATCTTCTTCGAAAGTAAAAAAGAACAATTGCAAAACGATTTCAAAATAAGTCAAGATAAAGATATTGATAAAATAATTGCTTTGTAAAATCAAGTCAAGTTTTTAAACGACGTTGTTTATAAAACTAATCAGTCTGTCCAAACCATTCATATGCTAGCTCCTAATTCGAGTTTGTATTATAATGGTAAAGCAAGTTTTGTAAATCCTTTGTACCTCAAGAAAGCTAAATCTGAGAAACCATGTTTGTATCACGTGTCATACGATAAAGATGATCTTGAAAATATATTTGCACCTAACAGTGATGAGACTCTCATTCTTGAGCAAGAGAGTAAATCAAAAATTGATAAAGACATAGTTAAACCTTATTATTACACATATCAAAACAGTCTTTACGAGCTTTTTACACCTTAAACATAGAAGTCTCTTGATCAATTATATTTTGCCATGAAATTCAGAAAGAAAATGTAGAGAAAATATTTTGTTAAATACAAGCTAAATATTGTAAAAAACATTGGGTTTTTGCCAACTCAAGCTTCTATAAGTAAGAGTAGACACGCTTTTAATATTGGTCAACACAACATTACTAATTTTTAAACAATAATTGACATGGATTGGCAAAATCGATTGATAATCGGTTGAATAAACTAATTACTCATGAGATAATTGTGCTTGTAAAATATCTGTTATTGCCTCTTGCGGAAAGGACAAAAGAAAATGCTAATGAATTTGAAAAAAGTGCTTAAAGAGGAAATTTTTGACGATTTATAGATAAGACTGAATTTTCAAATGAATATGATCTACTCCTCCAAGAATGTATTTCAAAAGATACTTTGTGTGTTGCATTAAGTTTTATGACTGATATCGATAAATATTCTAAAATGGCATGCAAATATCTAGAAAAAATCAAGGAATGTAACTGTCTTGAGATTGAGCTTTCCAAACAAAACTGAAAATGTCACTAAAGAAGTTTATATTGAGCTTTTAAGAAGTTTTGCTAAACTTAAGAAACACTCAATTTCTCTTGAACTTGCTTTACAACAGTGTCAAGAACAGCTTAAAAATGATAAAGTTTGGAAACAACAAGAATCTTCTTCATTGAAAGCTCGATTACAAGACAAGAACATTTCCATAAGTGAGTTAAAGAAACTCATTAAGAAATTAAAAGGAAAATTTATGGATACTAAGTTTGATAAACCATCTGTTGTTCAACAACTAAATGCTTTTAGATTTCAAAAACCATTAGTTTTAGGTAAACTAACTCCTTTTTCAGACTCTCTAGAAAGAAAATATTTTTCAAAGACAAAGCCGGTTAACAAAACTAATGTATCAGAGGGTATATCAAAACCAGTCACTTCACAAATTTTGCCTCAAACAGCAAGACAAGCTGTAAGAAACACAAACGTGATAAAACCAGGAATGTATCGAATTGACACTAGGACAACAAAAACTAGAGCACCTCAGTTGCCTCAGACTACTAGGGATACTAATCCTTACGTGTCCAATTCTACAGAAGTAATTCATAGAACTAGTGTTAGCAGGCCACAGCTTAGGAGCACTCAAATGAAAGATAAGGTCGCCCAAAACAATAGTCAAGTGAAGATTAAGAAGACTAAAGTAGAAGACCACCATAGGATTTATAGTTTTTCTAATAAAATAAAGTCTGTAATTGCGTGTAATGACAGTTTAAAGTCCAAAACTTCGAATGTTAATGATGTTTGTGCTACTTGTGGAAAATGTGTCTTTAATGCAAATCATGATGCTTGTGTAACGGAATTCCTGAATAAGGTCAACTCACGTGCTAAGGTTCCATCCCATAAGACAACAAGCAAAAATAAACTGGTAGAGCAAATAAGTGTTGCAAAGAAACCAGAAAGACATATCCCAACAGGACATAGGTTTTCAATCAAAAAGAATTATGTTGTGCATGTGAAAACAAAGACTCCTAGATCTTGTCTTAGGTGAAAATCGACGAGTAGAATTTTCAAGACTGTTGGTCTTAGGTGGGTTCCTACTAGAAAGATATTCACCTAACTCTTAATTTGAGTGCATGTCCTTCTATCAATAGAGACAGAATCAAGGCGTTGATAATAGAAAATGTGATAGCTGGGAGACCAAGGTCACACAGGATAACTTTGATAAAAGCAAAAGACTTATCCACGAGACCAAAGTTTCAAGGGATTCGAAGTTTAATAAAAAAATTATTTTTTATCCTTTTAATTTTCAAATTTTAATTTTTTTTTAAGTTTTACTTGTAAATATTTTAGAGAAAAACAAAATACAAAAATATAAAACCAAGAAAACCAAAGACAAAAATAGAAAATTTCAAAAATCAAAAAATCAGAAATTCCAAAAAGAATCTGCTTGACATGTCTCTTGGAATCGATAACATTTATGTACCTAGAAATGTCGGTTAACATTGACACAGGTGTGTAAATGAAGTTCAAGCAAGAGTTAAAAGTTTCAAAACATGTCATTTCTATTTTTCTTAATGGCTTATGTACAAATCAGTACATAACCCAGACTTCAAATAAAGGAAAGTTTATCTATAAAGTTAACTTATCTTTACAACGAGAAAATTAACTTTTCTCGGTCTTGAGCTGTTCTTACAAGACATTCAAAGTTTTGAGCTCAAGAAAAGGAAAGTGTACGCATAAGTGCGCTTATCCTTAGCGTTAGAAGAATAGTCTTCTAACATGTGGTTTTTCTAAGAGTTGAACACAATTTTTCGATGACAATTCAAATTTTTTCAAAATTATGTGTTCAACACTCTGTCCCTCACAAAGTTTTCAACGACAATCATATTCTAACAAATGGTATCATTTTTATAAATGAGTCAATTGTTGAGGGAGAGTTTTTCGAAAACCAAAGATTTAATGTTTTTGGATACATCATCTCACGACAATTTTTATGTATTCAAAACATTATAAAAAGTCTCTTAATAACAACTCGGTAAAAATGATAACTTAATTTCGAATGTTTGTTATAAGATGATTACGTGTTTGAGCATAATTTTTCAAGAATTCTTCAATGACATTTCGTAATCTTTTAAAATTTTATACTCAACATTGTCTCACCCTCAATTTTATATTCTTTTTACAACTTGGTATCATTTTCTTTGGTGTCAAACATATGTAAAATTGAGGGGGAGCAAGAAGAAAAAGTTCTACATAATTCATGTTGATAATATTTTCTCCCCACATAATTTTCATGATAAATTTTAATCACTTGGTATTTCAAAGACTAAGTGAATTAATATTTAAAATAAGGGGAGAAATGTGATTAAAATGTGATCTAAAAAAATAAGTGATCTAAAGACTCAAAGTGCTTTGTACTCTTACCCATATGTGGGAAATACTTTCGTTTATCGATGCACATGTGAAGGGGGAGTTTTTCCAAAAGTTGAAACTCTCAAAGTGTCAAATGTTTTGATATTTTATCAAACACTTTGATTGTTTTTTAATGGTTTTATGGTTACGGTCAAATACCCAACAACCAATTAATTTCACGACGATTCTGAAGTCATAAGGTGGTTAGGTTAGGTATTAGTCCTATGATCTAGCCAGAACCGGAGGGATCCACCCAAGGACACTCCATATTTAGAAATAGCAGTCCTTAGGTATGATTGGAGATGAATGAGAATAAGAGAATAATACCGAATAAGACATGAGTTAACACTGGAACACTCACAACAAGGTGTTAGTAATGACGTCTTGGTAAGCATTGAAGGGGTTGAAGAATGAAAAAGAATTGTAAGGATAAAGGGTCTAAAGAAAGAAGCCCTCAATACAACTTTAGGCAGAAACCGGGTCAATCATATGCTATCGGTTTTCACAAAGATGAATTATGGTATTGAAGACAAGACATAATAGACCCAGTGATGCACTCCACAACCCTTCCCAGCCATTCAAGTTTCTCTTAAAAGATACTTGTCTTATTTTTCACAGAGATACACACGACTTCTAATGACTTTCTCACTCTGAGTTAGTTGATATTGAAAAGGTGGCAGTCTGCTCCAGCCTCCGATCACTAAAACCAAAATGCACAACCAATTCAAATGATCATACCTATCAATCAACCTCATAAGATTCCGAAAACTATACCGATGGACAAAAAGATCACTCCGCTAGACACAGTTCGTGGAAATGCATCCAAGCCAGTGCAAACAAGACGACAACTTGCTACAGATCCTGAAATGTGTATGTTCGCGCTCACCGTGAGTGCTGATGAACCAAAAACCATTAAGGAAGCAATGGGGCTTAATAATTTTTTTATGCATAGATTGAAGCAATGCAGAAGAACTTTATCGTGTTTGACAGACTCCAAGTCTGGGAACTCGTTGACAAACCATTTGGCAAGACTGTAATAAGGCTAAAGTGGTTATGGAAAAACAAAAAGGATGAAAACCAAACTGTAATTCGCAACAAAGCACGACTTGTAGCAAAGGGTTATGCCTCAGGGAAGAGGGTTAATGATTTCGAAGAATCATTTGCTCTAGTTGTGCGCTTGAAGTTGTTTGGATTTTCAAAGTATATTGCTGCCACACAAGTTTTTTTTCCAACTTTTTTTTTTATAAATAAGGATGTCAAAACGGCATTTCTTAATGGTCCACTGAAGGAGGAGGTTTATGTTGCACAACTGGACGGATTCGTTGATCCTGATCATCTTGACAAAGTTTACCGACTAAGGAAAGCTTTATATGGATGGAAGCAAGCTACAAGAGCCTGGTTTCTGATGAACTATCAAAATTCTCTGATATCAAGGTAGTATTTATCTAAAGGTACAATTGACCCGACTTTATTCACGATAAGATATGGGGAGGACATTCTACTTGTGCAAATTTATGTTGATGATATTATTTTCGGTTCTACAAACCCTAAATTTTCTAAACGATTTGAAAAATTAATGCATAGTATATTTGAGATGTCCTTAATGGGGGAAATGAAATTCTTTTTATGACTTCAGACTCCTCGATCCCGCGTTTGGTATCTTTATCAATCAGGCCAAGTACGCTTTAGAGATACTTAAAAAACATGGTATGGAAAAAGGATAAAGCATTGGTACACCAATGGCTACAAAACATAAATTAGATGCAGGCTTGAGTGGTACACACGTAGACCAAACTGACTACCGTAGTAAACCTGGTCACTCAATGTATACTGACATTAGAGACCAGACATCGTGCAGAAGTATGTGATTGTGCAAGATATCAAGCAAGACGGACTGAAAAACACCTTAAAAGGTTAAAAGGATCTTTCGATACTTAAGGGCTACCATTAACATGGGACTCTAGTATCCGAAAGGTTCTGGCTTTGAACTAACAGCTTTTTTAGATGCCGATCATGCCAGATGCGTTGATACTCGCAAAAACACTTCTAGAGGAATACAGTTTCTAGGGTGAAAAGATAGTCAGTTAGATGTCAAAGAAGCAGGATTGTACTGTAATGTCATCAGCAGAGGCTGAGTACGTGGCGTTATCTGCAAGTTATGCTCGAGGAATGTGGATGAGAACACAGCTTAAAGATTATGTCTTCAACTATAACAAAATACCGTTATATTACGACTCTCAGTCGGCCATAGCAATCACATGCAACCCCATGTTGCACTTCCGTACCAAGCACATCCATACTCGGTATCATTTTATCAAGGAACAGGTTGAAAATGGTATCATAGAATTATACTTTGTCAGAACTGAATACCAATTAGCTGATATGTTTACTAAAGCCTTACCTGAAGATAGGTTTCAGTATCTTGTCAGACGAATTGGTATGAGATGTTTGACTCCAACAGAACTGAAGGTTCTGGCAAATGAATCTGTTTGATATTTCATCAAACATCGACTTGTAAATATTTTTGAAAAAGAAAAATATAAAATTTCAAAAAGAAAAAACAAAATCAAAAAATGTTTCACAAAAAGAATCTTCTCGACATGTCTCTTGGAATCGATAACATTTACGTGCCAAGAAATGTCGATTAACATTGACACAGGTGTGTAAATAAAGATCAAGCATGAATTTGAAAATAATTTCAAAACATGTCATTTCTAATTTTCTTTATGGCTTATGTGCAAATATTAGTACGTAACCCGGACTTCAAATAAAGAGAAATTTTTCTTCAAAGAAAACTTATCCTATCAACGAGAATATCAACAATTCTCGGTTTTGAGCTATTCATTCAAGACATTCAAAGTTTTAAGCTCAAGAAAAGGAAAGTGTACGCATAAGTTCGCTTATTCTTAGCGTTAGAAGAGAAGTCTTCTAACATTTGGTTTTTTAAAAAAGGTGAACTCAAATTTTTCAGAATTTCTCAATGACATTCAAAATCTTTCAAAAATTGTGTGTTCACATACTTCTCTCAATAAGTTTTACCACGGACAAGTTCAACTACATTTGGGTGTCAATTTTCAAATGAGTTCCATGTTTGAGGGGGGGGGGTTTCAAAAAACAAAGTTTTAATGATTTTGGATACATCAACTCACAACATTTTTTATGTATTCAAAACATTATCAAAAATCTCTTAATAACAAATCTAGAATAATAATTACTACCCAAAAGATTGAATGTTATAAGATGATTTCGGGGCTGAGCATAATTTTTCAAAAATTCTTTAATGACAATTCATAATCTTTCAAAATTGTTTTTCGTGCCAACCAATGCTTAACCTTACATAATTTTTATTCATTTTACAACTTGGTATCATTGTTTTTGGTGTCAAACATATGTAAATTGCCATTTAGGGGGGAGCAATTCATGGTTCCAATATAATTGTGCGAAATAATATAATTTTTTTCCAATGGGAATTTTTCATGACAAATTTTAATCACAAAGTATTTCAAAAACTAAGTGAATTAGTATTTAAAATAAGGGGACAAATGTAATTAAAATGTGATCTTGAAAATAATAAGTGATCTAATCAACTCAAAGTGCTTGATACTCTTCAAAAAAGGTTTTATGGTTACGATCTCATACCCAACAACATCTTAATTTCACGAAGATTCTGAAGGCATAAGGTGGTTAGGTTAGGAATTAGTCCTATGATCCAACCAAAACCAGAGGGATCTACCCAAGGACACTCCATAGTTAGAAATAGCAGTCCTTAGGTATGATTGGAGATGAATGTATATAAGGGAAGAATGCCGACTAAGATTGAGCTAATTACAGTAAAATCACAACAAGGTGTTAGTAATGTATTGAAGGGGTTGAAGAATTAAAAAGAAATGTATGGATAAAGGTGAAACTAAAGAAGCCTCCACATAAACATTAGGCAGGGAAGAAACGGGTTCATACCTAATCTATCAAATTCTCATAGTTAAATTCTGGTATTGAAGACAAGACATCTTGGGACCCAAATGATGCAATGACACACCCTTACCAGCCATTCGAGTTTCTCTCACAGAAAATTGTCTCATTTTGTCACGTGATTACACACGGACTTTTATGGAACTTCTCACTACGAGTTTGTGATATTAAAAGGTTCGGAAGTCTGCTCCAATGCCTACGTGTAAGAGTACTAAAACAAAACGCATAATAATCGAGTCTAGAGCCAAGAGATCAATAAATAAATCCCATTAGGCACATTTCATGACAAACACTTGTTGAACACCATAAAGTTCACAAGTTGTTAACACGACTCCTACGCATTATCCTTGTGATTCTGCCAGAACATTCAGAGTAATACTCTTTAGTATTCACGATGACGAATGGAAATCTTTTCAGTGTCATCATCAAACAGCACTGCGGTAGGTGACTTATGAGATTCTATATGAATCAAACTTGTGACAAATGGATATCAATTTTGGTCCAGTAAATGAATTGACGATTCAATCAGAAAGATAGTAACTATCTTATTCACTCTTACCGTGTTGTCTGCTTTGAGACGTTTCGGTAATGATAACAAGCAAGTACGGTGAATCTAATGCACTTGTGTTAGAGGATCTATTACCTTAAGCTAGAAATCTTGTCAAGGGTTCTTCTAAATTGAACCTACCTGATCACAGGTCGGTCCTCACGGAATCGAAGGTTAACGATACCTAAACTGACAAATGACAAAGCCATATTCGTCCATATTTGTTGTTTATCACTAACATACAAATGCATGTACTGATGATGGTGTAACGACCTCATTCCAGCAGAGTTAGATCCATTACCACATGCTCATTCTCAAACTACAAAGACATACTATAAGCATCAAGATTCAAGAATCAAGAAAGCTTAAGTTCAAAGACAAAGACTTCCGCAACTCTGATATTAAAGATCTTCATCAAAGATATCAAGATTGTCAAGACAAAGATTATCAAGGGAGATTGTTAGCAAGCTTTCAAGAAGATGCAAAGTATGAGCATGTTGGTCAAGACACAGGATCGCAAGATGGAAAAAATGATCAAGACAAACAAGGAAAATAATTAAAGGTCTCAGATTAAAAAGACAAAGTTAAAATACAATGACAAAGGCTCAAGATCAAAGATCACAGAGCATGAATGAACAAGCCTACAATAAAGATAAAGTCCAAAAACAAGACTCAAGAACTTAACGACAAGACAATCTTAAAGACCTTGCTATGGGGGAGATTGTTAGCCTCAAAATATTGAGTCAAACATGGAATCTTTGGTCTTTATATTAATTACGCTGTAATAGGATAAGATAGGGTAACAGGCTCATTTATTGTAATCTAATTATGCATACGTTGCAGGCTAAAGCCTAAGTAATCCCGAGCCTGACCCATAGAAAGCCCATATGTGACAATCCGTCAAATTCAGGTCGTTATTTTATTCTCGAGTATTAATTATAATTTTTAATTTTATGTTGAGATATGAACTCACGACTAACCGGGAAGAAATTAGGGCTTACACTTGTAATTTAAGTAACGTTTATGAAGAACCGGCGAATTCTACGTTAAGCATCGACGTTTATATTTTCAAAATGCCGTAGATATAATTTTGTTGCATTCGTTTTTATTTTTCGTATCTCGTACTATTTTTACTTTTTACGAAAAACGACTACAAGTCGTACCTTTTTAAATAACGAACTTTGATAATACCCGCATTTACAAATAGTGGGTCAAGTTTTAAACTCAACCCACTTATCTTAAACCTCATAGAGGAGGATCAACCAAGGGGTGAGGTATCCCCTT
>BQNB010132322.1:0-17353 GCA_026074375.1 Tanacetum coccineum | reverse complement strand
GGCAGTTTTTGTCTGTTTTTGGTCATTTAAGCTCGTTTTTAGAGGTAAAAGATATGTGTAATTAAGCACTTATCAGAGGATTTAAAGGCTTTGAGCTGGAAAACCTGTCAAGAAGGTTCTTTATTGAATCTATCTGATCACATGTGCAGTATTCGTACTGTATGGTAATCGACTCACCATGTTTCTAAAACAAAGAGTTGACTACTCTAGAGCAAACGGCTACTGGTAAATAGATATCAAATCCGTTCATAGTTGATAGTTTGCTAAAAACTATAAGGTTATCATTGCACCTTGTTATTGCAACAAAGCATTGACTAGTCCATAGCAAACGACTCATGGTAAAGACATATCAAATCCGTTGATAGCTGATAGTTTGCTAAAAACTATATTGTTCATACTCAAAGATTTGAAGACATCAAGAAAGCTAAGTACATGAAGCTTCCGCACCTCTGAAATCAAAGTTTTCTTCAAATGCTAAAGTCAAAATAATTAGAAGAAGAAAGAGTACAAAAGCTTTCATGATTACTGCAAGTATGAGCATGTCAGACTAAAGTTCAGCATATGGCAAAACCAAGAAAAGATCACATATACTTCAAGCAAATCAGAGATCAAGATCGAACGTTAAAGATTGGATTACTGGTGAAGCATCTGAATATCAAGTGATGAACCGCAAAGACAGCGAGCTAATATGAACCCCGCAACGACAACGAGCAATAGCTATGAGAATTCAAATATGTACGCTAAGTAAGACCTCAATAAAAACCTCACTTAGAAGGAAGATTGTTAGAAACACAATTCACATCCTAACAATGAATCTCCGTCTTGAAGAAAACTACGTTCATCTCGTTAGTTAGTTATTTAATAATGTTTTAGATGAGTAAAACGCCAAGATACAAAAAGCCCAGATAGCCCCATAAAAGAAGGGGGGGGGATATAAAAAAAAAAAAGGCTGATCCCCTTTTAGATAAAATACACTATGGTTTTTTCCACATTATTAGGTAGACATTATAGCTAGTCATTATATTATTGGTTTAGGGTTTCTAGCCACCAAAAAATTTTTTTCTTTCAATCATCAATAAGTCTTTATTTTTCCTGCATCTTGTGCAATTTCGCACATCATTGTTAAGGTTTTTGTATGAATGTATCATGGAACCTACAATTATTTTCTTTTTAAAAAATTAATGTCTAATTCAATTATTCGGGTTCAACCTAAAAACCACCGAACCAAATTTAAATTTGCTTTTCAGTTCGGTTCGGTTTGATCTTCGATTTTAACAAAAAAAATAAACAACTTACCGAACCGAATAAACCAAACAACACGATAACCGACCAACACCCCTAGATACATAGATCGCAATCTAAGTTGGTTAAATTATTTTTATATTTTTTCTTACACAATTGATCACTTAGTTATTATTAAAACACTTTGTAACAATTAAGAACTATTAAGACATTTGTTCACACAGATTAAGGGACAAATGAAACAAAATAGAGTAAACCCACGGATAAAAATTAAAGGGTTAACAGTTTAAGCTACGAACGACAATCATTGCCACTATCACGAATCATTTTAAAGGCTCGAACCCGACTTTGTTACATGACAAGAGACTCTTAATCACTCATGCCAACCTTAATTGGTTAAAAGTATTTGTAATATAAAAAATTATTTTGTATAAAAATTCTAGGATGTTCATATCCAGCTTTGACCGATTAAAGTACCGTGCGAGTAACAAAATACATTCAACTGCTATAATAGCTAAAACAAACAACCAAAACTAATTTTCTATCCAATCTGCTAACTAATTCAAGTATCAATACATCTAGGCCATCCATCACTTCTAACTTTTTTACTTCATTTATTTTTTTGCTTTCCTTTGACTTAAGCAATCACATCAACCATTCTTCTTAGCAGTTTTAGAAAAGGCATTAGACTCTCCACATTTAGTCACATGTTGCACAGCTATAAAAGTTTTCAAGTTCCTTCTTATAATCTGAATGACTAATCTATACAATGTCTCTACAATTCTTTTCACATCATAAACAATCTAAAGTGAAAGACATGATATAACTTTACTTATGCATTCTTGGTCTGGTCAAGACACTCTTTCATATTCAAATTCCTTCATAGCTAGTTCAATATGTAAGTGCCACCGTCTTGAACAATGTATGTAAACAACCTTCAAAGACATAAAATAAAAACATTATAAATTTGTGTATCATTTTCCCCCAACGGAAAAATAGTAGAAAAATGGGGTTACGATAACTCACCTCAAACAAGTCTTTAGCAACCAAATCTCAATCACACAAGCAAATGCAACGACGTTCGCACACGACCTAGTCTAGTTAATGACCATTTTAATCATTCATTCCCAAAACAATCTTCACGTTTGATGCATAGAGTTTAGACGCGTTGTACAATTACCCATAACAATTTAGTGGTGTGGTTGACGACATATCCCAACAATCATATCAATCCCATTACTTAACAATACATACTTATACTATTTAAAGAAAATAGATAAGTAATATAAGTAAATATTTATAATTAATAATTATAAATATATCTCAATAAGTCCATTCGGTAACTTTAGTCATCGTAAAAATAATCAAAATAGGGTTGAAAATGGAACGTTTACTCATAATAAACATATTTGTGATGTTATGTAATTCTTTTTGTTGACTCTATTGTACTTTAAGTTTCTAGCGTCTTGCTAGTCTCTTTATTTTATATATATTATCAAGTGAAAAAATCTTTCCGTTCAAAAAAAAACACATAATTGTGAAGTTTCCGAGAAAAACTATATTTTTCGTCTTTTTAGTGAATTTTAATTAAATAAATAAACAATTAAATAATATTTATTATTTAAAATCAAAAATCAAGTTTTTAGGTAAAATTTCTAAGTATAACTTTTTAACGAAATTTCGACATATATTTCTCAATATGTTCCGTTCGGTACTTTAGTCATCCGTAAAAAATAAATCACAATAGGAGTTTGAAATGGAACGTTTACTCATAATAAACATATTTGAGAAGTTTTGAGAAAAATTATATTTTTCGTCTTTTAGTGATTTTATTAAATAAATAAAATAATTAAATAGTATTTTATTTTTTTAAATTCAAAATCATGTTTTTAGGTAAAATTTCAAAGTATAAACTTTTTATGAAATTTCGACATGACCCGTACGCTCATACAACGTTTTCCAAGGTTTTTAACCTTTATTTCAAACACTTTTCAAACTTTCGATACTTTTCCGACAAAATTCTAAAATCTTAATCTTTAACGTTTACTAAAATATTTTTTTCCCAAAATAGCGTTCAATATCACTTCGTAAATACATTTCACTTTCAAAAAGTCCGTCAAAACTCTTATAAGGACTAAATATCGCTTATTGGGCTTTAAGGCCCTATAAGGGTCCATTAAGACATTTATAAGTCCAAAATAAGATCCAAGTCCAAAACCAAGGTCCATTTACATACATAAGCTCATACTAATAAATAGAAAGTAATCCGGACCACAATAACCCCTCCCATTAAGCCACACCTTAAATAGGTTTATTGGCCGTGAGCCTATAAGCTCCACAATACATATATTAATCTTGACAATAAGCTAATAACCTACGTATCGCATTTGGTTACTACCATAAGCTATAAAAATAGTCCATAAACATACGCCATATCACGAAAATAATCAAAACCACTTTCCTTGTGATCGTGAATAGTGACGTGGCATTTAAGTCCAAAATAAGCCACAAAATAGCTTAAAATTACTCTGAAATAAGCTATACAAGCTATTATACAAAATAAGCTATTTAGCAACATATGTTATTCAACCATCACGACCACAACATCAACCCTACAAAAACCCCTCTTTTTCTTCTTTAATCCGACGAACCAAACACCCGTTTTTATATCCGTTTCGTTTCCAAAAATCGATTTTTACAACGATCAACTTGTACAACTAACATTTATGCATCAATATAAACCCAAAAGGACAAACAAAATTTAAATTTGAAAACTTACAAGAAAATCTTCAAAATGGTAAGAATTTCGACACCGACCGTTGAACCAACCCAAACGTTGTTTAAATGAATACCCAGCACTAGAATCAACTCAAAAAAATCACCATCTTCATGTTTTTTATCAAAACTTTCAAAAATAAAAGTGTTTGTGTTGTGTGCTTATGTTCGGACGCTAAAGAGGAGAACAAAAGAGAGGAGATTTTTTTGTGAAAAGATCTATGTGTTTCAAAAATGAAAAATGAATATTAGAATTGATAATCCCTTAAACAACCATGCTAAAAAGCCACCTTGTCTCCTTTGGACCTAACCGCGGCAAGGTACCTAAGGTGGTTTCGGATTCCTTCTTTTCCATGTCGGATCACTTAAAATCTCGTAAAACCAACCGTAAAAATACCCCCACAGTCCAATTAGCATTTTTATTCACCTAAAAATACTTTTCATAACACTAAGAGTATTTACATGACATATTTACACTTTAAACCCTTTAAAACTCATTTGGACATTAACGGACGTATAAGGACTTGTTTTTCAGCATTTCTCAAAATTCACGTGTCAAACCACCCCGAATACAAATGACGTAATAATACCTTCCAAAAGGGATTATTAATCACAATAAACCATAAATTACCACAATTCTCAACAAAATCACCACCGTCAACACGGTACATTATCTGAATAAACTGACGAAAGTCAAATAGTCAAAGGACTATAAATGAAATATTCATAACACAAATGGGCAAAGGTTACAACAAAATATAAACTCATTTTATATAAAAATAAAATTTACAAGTTATTAATGAGTTTTAATCCATTTCTCACCCCTTTGTCGAAATTTAAAGGTAATCTCGAGTAGAGATAGAAAGAAATCAACGATCCCAAGACAACCCCTTGATGTATACTCCCCCTCGTTTGGGGCACCAATGGATCGAGCTTATGGTATTTTTCTACAAAAACGAGTTAGAAACACAAGTGTAAGATATATTCCTAACTAGTAGCAATATTTGTACAAATATATATATGGCTAAAATAGAGAAGAAATAGCTATATAAAAATGAGAATACAAATCACCCATAATAATAATAGAAATAAATCTCTTTTCTACAGGTTCCATTAATAGCTTAGCATCCTTAATTGAGTTAAACTTTAACTAATCTTTATTAGGAATGCCCATCATTAAGGTACTTTTGGCCTTCACCTCTAATCTTTTCTGAGCCTTCTCTTCAGCATTTGTAGGAGGTATTACTTTCTCAACACGTTTCACAACTATTGTTTTTGGTGCAGTGTTTCCATTCTCTATGACTTCCCATAATGCAAAATCAATCATCCATATGTATTGTTCGATCCTCATCCTCTATAAATCAAACTCACCCGGTTTAAGCATATGAACCTTTGATGTAGCCACCATGTGTGTAGAGTCTTGATCCATATCTCCAGATAAGTTTTTCAAAGCAACAAGCTCTGATACCACTTGTTGTCCCAGGAGTAGAATACCTCTTGTTGGATCCCACTTTAATAGATCGAATTCCTTAAGCTTGTTTAAGATTTAGTTATATTAGATAAATCTAATACAACTATAATAGAAACTTTGTTAAGTGTATTAAAGATTATGCGGAATCTAATCTTTAATATTAAAAGAATTCTTAATGAAACAGTAACACAAGATCACGATTCAACAAACAATAAAAGCTCTAATATTATTAAGAATAATAAGAATACTCTCCTAGTATTAGGGTTACAAAACCTTGAAGCTATGGGAAACACTTATCAAATCATAAACAACATCTATTCAACTCTATACCCTCGGACCTCCTTTTATACACTAAAGAGTCCTAGTCGATTTACAATATATTCCTAAGACTTAAAATATTCTCTATGATCTATTCTATAAATAAGTAATACTTTTCACGTAAGTAATCTTGATCTCCAAACAATCTTTATCCTTTCTTCTGTCTTTATCCTTTCTCTAACAGTAGAAACTCTTTCAGCAGTCTTAATCTTTGAGCAGTAGTAACTTATACACCAGCAGCATTAACTGAGCACAAGCAGTGGTAACTACTTAGAATATTTTCGTCAATCTTCACCAGCAGTACTAACTTTACACTAGCAGTACTAACTTTATACTAGCAGTACTAATATATACTAACAGTAGTAACGGTGAACTAACAGTACTAACTTTATATTAGCAGCACTAACTACTTAGCATATTTTTCATTAAAGTTAATGAACAACACTAACTTTAGCTTAGCAGCGGTAACACAAACCTGAGCAGCAGTAACTTTAAGAAGGCTTTTATCCAACAATCCTCCCCTAAACTTGATATTTATCTCCAAAATTCATTAATATTCATCAAAGTTTCCATCAATCACCAGGAGAAGCTTCAAACACTGCATTTGGTACATAGCCTTCCTTAAGTTGTTTCTTGACCAATATAAGAAGCTCAATTGCCATTTCACACTCATAATTAACTTGAAGCTCACATCATTGAACATCTAATGTAGTGTGTGATTTGTAAGTGCATACATCTTCTCAACCAATATATAAAATATCATGTTATGCATTGTTACACAATGAACTCCACAAGAATCATAAAGCTTCTAGTTCAGCACTTTAACAAATCATATTGATTCTTCCTACAGTTATCTTCAACATGATGGTTTCAAAAACATGGTCCTTCAAATCAAAAGTAAAGAAATTATCCATGTAATTCACGGCCTCCTTCTTATAAATGCTTGCTTTGACTATACTCCAAATAACTTCCAAGTCTTCTTTGTCAAGGTTTTTAAGCATCTATCTAAAGTTAAATACATTTGAGAATTACCATCTGCTCTGAAAATTTGAAAATAGTTGTTATTTCCTTCTTTATAGATCTTGTAGAACAATGGTTGGAGATTTAGTAGATAAAGGTGTAGCATCAATAGTTACATCATCTGGAATTATTTCCAAACATTGCTTAAGCTCTTCAGACTCTTTCTCTTCTTCTAACTTTTGCTTTTTAGAGCTTTCTTGTTCCAGCTCTTCTCCTGCTCTCTTTAAACTGCTCTCATGTGCTATCTCTGCTTCTTTCTTCTTGGAACTCTCTTCCACCAGCTCAGTTCTGTAGTCAACAAAGGTATTCACCCTTTCCATTGCTTTGTCAAATAATTCTTGAATATTGGCAAAGGACTTGTTCTTCAAACGTTTTAGCTTCTATCCTTCCATGTTTTTTAGATAGGTACACATGATACTCCCTTGTTGAGCTCTTGTTGGTGGTTTGTTCCTCTTTTCTTCTGCTCTCTTAGCTGCAAAATGTTGTCTTCTTTGCTCTAAGAATTGTACAAACAATCTTGCCTTTTCTTTATCTGTCAATTCATCTTGATCTTGAGCTTGCAGTCTTTGAGCCAACTGATAATCAGCATCAATTTTAGCTTGAATATCATTCCAAGCTATGTTGGCTTCTTCAACTTGTTGAGATTTTTCT
This sequence comes from Tanacetum coccineum, assembly GCA_026074375.1. Classification (NCBI taxonomy): domain Eukaryota; kingdom Viridiplantae; phylum Streptophyta; class Magnoliopsida; order Asterales; family Asteraceae; genus Tanacetum; species Tanacetum coccineum. Next base: position 9,876 of record BQNB010132322.1, on the reverse strand, counting down.
CTGGCAAGCCTTTCTTCTTCTTCTTTAGCTTGTAGCTTGAAGGCAAGTTCTTCATCAAGCCTGAGTAGTTCTTTCATTAGACATTTCTCATAAGTTTTCTGGTTCAACCATTTTGCCTTTACCCTTGTCCTGAACCTTGACCTGTGATGGTTGTTGTAAAGAAACTGTTGGTGTAGGTGCTTGCTCCTGTTCATGAATAACAAGCCCTTTTGCTTTGGGTCTTGTGCTAACAGCTGTAATTATTGTAGCAGCAATTATTGTTGTAAGTGTTGGTGTTGTTGTACCCTGCTCTGGTTCTTGTATCACAACCTTATTAACCTTGGGTTTTGCACTCTTCAACTCTGTCAGTGCTTGAGCCAAAGTCATTTCAACATCAGTATGGTAAAAAATAGTTGTTGTAGTATGTAGCAGCACTAAATGGTAAATTGAACAGCATAACTACTTCAACCAACTTTTTGTTTCCTCAGCAGTGTTAACATCTATACTTTCAACAATCACCTCATCACCATCTAAGTCATTAACACCAAACATATCTTCGTCAGTCTGAATATTGACCAAGTAAATGTCTTCATTAGCATTAATATCAACTATCATCTCCTGTTTGGATGCATCCTCTTCATCCAAACCTTCATCTTCAGAGGATTCTACCCTTCATCTTCAGAGGATTCTACCCTTCTTGATGAACCAACTCTGTATAATCTTTTAAGTCCATGAGTTCTTGACTTATTCCTCCTCTCTAGCTTTTTGACTCTCCTTTTCAAACTTGCAATCTCAGTAGCTTGAGTGGTCTTTGTAGTCTCCAAATCAAGAACCATTTGTTGTAAATTTGTACATAGTTTCATTAATTCGTTAAGTTTCAGACTAGCCTCAAACTTTGAAGTGGTGGTTACCTTGTGTGCCGCGCAGTGGATCATTAGAATGTTTAGATACATTCTCAAACCTAGTTTGAGCAATAGTATCCCCCATGGTTTCTTGGCACCTGAGACCACTACCTGAACTAGTTCATGGGGAACTTGGTTCATTAAGTGTTGCCTTGGATTGGGTCTTATTGATGTTACCCCTATCCTACTCTGCATCTAAGCTAGTACCAGTAGTGGCAGCCCTCGCCAAACTGTCATCCATCTCCTAATTGATAGCCTCATATGCTACATTGGTTGTATGACTACTAGGCTGAGGTACCTTAGTATTCTTTCTCTTTGACCTCCTAGGTTTTTGAGCCTTTTGGGGTTGAGATGTTGATGGTTGAATAATGGTGTGTGTGTGATGGGAATCAATGGGTATTGCTAAACCTTCACCCATTTTTGCATGATCTTGTACCACCATTGTTTGGAATAATGGCGTTTCCCTTCCAGAAAAACTTTTCCCTACCCTTCTCATATTCCCAAATATCTTCTTAATGTGAGAGGGTTCAATGTAAATTCTCTTGTGAGTAGGCATCCCTTCAAGTTGTTGATTCACAAACACTTGTACAAACCTTGGATACATTAAGAATTTACCAACATTATCCAAGTTCTTCACCATACTTTCAAATATGTACTTTAAAAAGTTAAACTTCTGGTTTGTAGCTAAACAGATAATTGCAGAAGCCATAGTGCTACTAAACTTATTCCATGCAGTAGTCTTAAAACTTGGGCATTGTAGATGTAGTATACATGATATCATAACACAAGCAAGAGATGATGGGTTGGCTACTTTATCTTAGAGAGAGAAAGTGGTCTTTCTAGAGAGAGAAAGTGCAAGATAATGTATAAGCTTGAAATGAACAACCAACCCCTTCCCATGGGTGGGAAGGGGTTTATATACAAGTGTTTGTGAGCATTATGGGCTTGGGTATGGGCTTACACTTGGGTAAAAGACCCGGCCCAATACCGAAAACCATACGCTTACTTTCTAACTACGAGCTATGCTATACTAAACGATACACGGGGGTGACCGAGTCTTTTTCATAATCCTAACAATCTCCCCCTAAGGGAGGTCACCCCAGAAAATACATTCTGAATTCTAGCATTCTACTTCATTGACTTTCTGTCTGTAGCTCGAAGACTTTGATTCTTCAATCTTTGATGTCTTTGTACATTATGTAGTGAACTTTGAGACTTTTTCCTTAGGCTTGTGCGATCTTTGAGCTTTCTTTGAGATCATCTTTCATCTTAAATCTCTTGATCATCCTTGTTAAGTAGCATTGCCTTCATGTGATTTTGTGACCTTCGGACCCACATGCTCACACTTTTCTTGATCATGATACTACTTCTCAGAGTTGCGGAAGCTGTGTTGTAGGTCATTCAGTTGTCATGATGTCTTTACTTGGAAGCATTAAGTGTGAGCATTGGGTGGTGAATTGACTTCACTGGAACGAGGTGTCTCCATCTCCATCTTTGCTTGATCCTGTAATAAAACAGTTAGCAATAAAGCTTGTGGGCGAATATGGCTTTGTCATTCGACCGAGACTGGTTGGATTAACTCCGGTCCGTGATGACGACCTTGATCATGTAGATTCCATCTTAAGAAGAATATCCTTTACAGGATTTCCATATAAGTATCAGATCATTGATGTTTAACCATCAAAATCTCCATACTTGCCTGTTTTCTCGTATCGGAACTTCTCAAAGCAACAGCACGATAAGAAGTGAATCGGTTAAGTTACTATCTTACCCGATTAAAAGATAAAAATTGAATTTGAAAATCAATCGACGTGAATACTTGAGAAAGTATTTTTGTGACACATCGATAGTGTTTTATAGCACAAAATCAAATTTCATCGGAAAAACATTTGTTTTGAAAGATATACACAGTCAATGTGCTCGAAAATCAGTTGTTGAGCATATCGAAAGGTTTTCCAAAACGATCCGTCAATTCACAACCTGGAACAAGTTTGATTCACAAGGAATCGCACCATCGTTGCTTTCCATTTGTCACAAGTGAATCGCATAGTAGGATCTCACATGTCACCTATCAAGACTTGTAGTTGATGTTGGCTCTAAATGAATTCCATCTTCATTGTGAGTATATTATGTCATCACTCAGAAGTTCTGGCAATACCACGAGGATAATGCGAAGGACTCTTAAAATCTTTACTTGTTGACACAGTGTGTGAGAAACAAGCACATTATGGATAAGTGTCCTAACGAGACTTTTGGATGATCTCAAGGCTCTAGACTCAATAGTGCATTTTTGGTTTTTTGTAGTCGGAGGCTGGAGCAGACTGCCACCTTTTCAATATCATCTAACTCGGAGTGAGAGAGACGATAGAATTGTATTGATCTCCGTGAGAAATGAAACAAGAATCCTTTGAGGGATCTTGAGTAGCTAGGGAGGGTTGTGCAGCGTATCACTGGGTCCATGATACTTGTCTTCAATGTCAGCAATCAACCTTGTGATTCTGACAGCATATGTATTGACCCGGTTTCTCCCTAATGTATAAGGAGGGCTGCTTTCTTTTCACCCTTATCTTAACATTTCTATTCATTCTTCAACCCCTTCATTGCTTACCCGACTTCATTACTAGAACCTTGTTGGGTTATTCCAGTACAGCTCCATCTCATCCGCATATTCCCTATTGCTCATCTTACTCCTTTTTGTAATCATACCTAAGGACTTCTACACTAACTAGTGGATTGTCCTTGGGTAGATCCCTCCGGCTCTGGCGGGATCATGGGAACAAGTACCTAACCTTACCATCCTTATAACTCCGATAAAAGTAGAAATAGGGGTCGGTCATTTGGTACTGTTCTCTTCGCATCATATACCATTCGCTCCTCTCCTTAATATGAGCATCGGGATAATCCGCAAAGTTAGTCACAATATGGAGGACCTACACTTTGAGTTTAAAAGATCACATTTTATATCAGATTTTCATAATTAAATCACATTTTCTCCCCAAGCAAAAATTTCAAATCCGTTGAGATTTTGGAGTCTCAATTGATTTTAAGTTTTTTTAAGGAAAAATTTTGGGAAAAGAGTGTCAGGTTTTTTATATAAATCCGAATGTGAGACATATAGTACCTAATATACAAGCCTAGGGGGGGGGAGTTAACAGTTTTAGTCACATACAATATAATGTACATTGGACAAATAACATATAATTACTCTACCCTCATTCGGTTCTCTTCAGTAACCCGTATTCGCCTTCTCGGATTCCGTCCCACCCACAAAGCTCCCAGATTCCGAGTTACGTCGTGTCTTTAGCCTTTCTGGATAGCGAAACATGAAGTCCTTGCTCCTGTCAACATCTTTCTTCGACCCAAAATCTTTTGGTTTTTGGGGGGGGTTTTTTTCATCCCTGGATTAGTCCCTGTTAATTCTGAATTCCTTGACTCCGAAAGTCCAACGCTTCATCAATCCTGTTGCAGAGAACCATCACAGAACTGTGTATTTAATTGAACCTCAATGATCACTGAACCCGTATCTGTCTCTAAAGAAACTGCCCTTGGAGAGTCTAATGACTGTGTAGTCATGCTTGAATTCAAATCCATCTTCCCATCAGGTTGTGGAGGTTTAGCTGTGTCTGGTAACTCTCAATTCCCAGCTGGAAGTCTTCTACGCGGTGTCTGATAACCAAGTTTCTGGTCCATAGGTTGACAGCGGTAGTTAGAATCTTTTTGTCTTCGGGTGATAGGTGGTTCAAGTGACCTTGAAGATTCAACAAGTATAAACAATCTTCCAAAGTCACTGGGGTACATGTGTTTTGAAGTCCCTTATCTGCTATAACGAATTCTTTGAGATCAGCTCGACGAAGTGGACTAATTTTTCTTCATGGAGTTGTACGCCATACATAGAAAATACTTCGAATCGTGAATGACACTTAAGATACGGCATATGATTCCTTACAGCTCGGCGGTCCTCCTTCAGATGAGATCGGTCAATGCAGAATCGTTGTCATGTGAAACCACCAATAAGAGTACCATACTAGCTAGTAATGTCAATACTTGCATACCTCTGCAATCCAGAACTGATCATGCACTAGTTGCTCCCATAGCCAACATCAGGGATAATAAGCGCCTATCATCTCGTGATTGACAAGCCGGTCCTGCCAACCTTGCGACCAAATCGTAGATACTCCCATAGTTCTTTGTTGGAGAAGAAATCCGGTTGAATGGTTACATGGTCCAGGTTCACCTCCCAGTGGAAGAGGCTTTGCTGACGTGGTACTTGAGATTGCAGCATCCACTCTGATCGGTGAGAATTTGATGGCACTTCTCTGTTTGGAATTGGAGAATGAATCACGTCATGATGAAACACTTGACATATTTCAAATGCAGGGCCTTCCAGGTCTTTGGGAGTGATTTCAGAGATTCCTTGTTGTTTACAGTACCAATCCATAAATGTCGCCATATCCCCGGTTTGAGCAAGTAGAGAGTTCTCCTGTGGAGGAACATATGTCGACTTCAACGCAGAGGCCCAGTTGTGTGTTGGCATAGACAGATCAGATGATGGAATAGTCCAAGCAGTTCTGGATGAGGCCGGTCATAACTCAGTTAGAGGTTTCCACCAACTCTGCCTCAGGTTGACTGTAGGAATATGATCACGTCCGACCTCATCATCACTAGAGACTGCTTGTTCATCTGCAGTGGTTTCATCATCCATATAGAGATCATCAGGAAAGGGTGGGAGAAAAAATCAGTGTGATTGAAGGCTTAATTCGGGTGTCAGTCGTTGTCCACGCAGAGTATTCAGCTGAAGCAGCTGACTTTGAGGAACTTGGGGCTGCAGTGCCTGTTGACTGATCTCCCTGATGAGTGGATGAGGACGGAGGTGGTGGAGGAGGAGCTTGGGCAGAATCGGAGGCTCCGGTTGTGCCAGAAGCCCCTGATGCGCCTGACGGTGGTGGAGGAGGAGGTGGTGGTGAAGGTGGCAACCCAGGGGGAGGCTTTGGAGAATCTTGCTTACCTTTCTTCTTAGTTTCCTCCTGAGCCTTATCATCATCAAAGTCCTCACATTCATCATGATGGATTGAGCCCTGCAGTGCTTCATATGCTACTCGGTGTTCAGCATGTCCCTTGTCATAGTTCTCCTCCAACATGCGTTGGAGCAGAATTTCCTTCATGTCAGACGTAGGGAGATCCTTGAAGCGAGCACGAAGAGGAGCTCTCATTGCAATGCTTAACTGAGAATGAACCACCTCCTTGACTGATTCATTAATCTTTCGGTCAATCTCTTGTGAATCAATGAACTCCACCGTCTGCTCTCTGATCATTTTGGATACGTCCACACTCTCCAACTTATGGATTCGGTTCCCTTGCTTGTCTAGCCTTGTCTCTAGGGCTTGATTTTCCTCCGCCAAGTTTGCTATGTGTTGTTCGAGTTCGTCTATACGCTTAATGAGAATGGAATCTGATGAACCTTGTTGAGGTTGAGGTGGTAGTGGAAGAGTTGTTGTTGTTGTTGGTGGTGGTGGTGCTGCAGTTGTGGTTGTGGTGGTTGGTAGAGGCCAATGAACATTGGGTGAGTCAGGTCTAGACACGAGATCGATCACCGGGGATGTCATAGGAGGGATGATAGAGGTGTCTTGCTGAATAGTGACGGACACCATTGATTCAGCCTCAGTGTCTGCTGTTGTCTTCTCATTATCGGCCTCAGACGGTTTGTCATTCAGGAATTGATCACCAAAGCTGAAGTCTTTGGCGAGATGTTGTAGAGAAGACAACGTCCCTGTTGAGCTGACAGGTTCCTCTGGTATCATCTGTTCAGCAACTGTTAGCTTTAGATTCTCCTGTACATCAGGGTATGCCGTGGCCGTAAACCCTTCATCCATATGCTCAGGTTGTGGTTGACTGGAGGGATCAGTGATCTCAACATCCGAGTGTTCAAGGTTTGGTCCAGCGAGAACACCAGGGGTTGGTAACGGTAGGGATTCAGCAACATCATCAGGGTTTGGTCCAGCCTGGCCTTCATCTCGTGTACCAGGGTCTGATCCAGCCTGGCCTTCATCTTGAGCCCCACTTCTAACCACTGAAGGCATTTCTTCATCAGACTCCGTATCACTGCCATATAATCCAAGTTCGGCATATAAGGAAGTAGAGTCTTCACGACCTGCTGTTTCAGTTGGAACGTGAGAAGTGACTCTGAATATGTATTGTTTCAGAAACGAGCTCTTCATCTTTTGGAGTTTTAAGAGGTTTGATGGGGGGGGGGGGGGGGGAGGGAACTTTGGGCCGCTGTTTCCTCACCCACTTCTCATTGCCCCTTCCCTGGCACCTCTGTAGGTGTTAAAATTATCCCAGTGGTCAGGTTCCCTGCATACCACAGAGGGAGAGGACCCTTTTGAGTCGGGTATCATCTGTATAAGCAATTCTTCTAGAACCTTTTGCAGTATGCCTCCTCTGTGTCTTCAAGCCTGGGTTTAGCAGCAGGAACCCCTTCGTCAACGAACTCATCTACCAACTGCTTAGAACTCTTAACAGTTCTCTTCTTAACCACTTTCCCCGCCTTAGCACGTTTGGCTAGTGGTGGGGCCTCAGACGACTCTGACACCGGCTTGCGCTTCTTCTCCTGAGGTTTGGCCGGTGCAGGCTTAGGCTTCTTGGCTGTAGTTTTAGAAACGGTTGGTTGCTTGGTTGCCTTTGGTTTTGCTTGTTTGGTAGGCTTAGCTGGCTTTGGTGCAGGAGATTCAGGATCACTCACTTCTTCACCCGCGAGATGTCTTTGATGCTTTGCAACTTTTTCCAGATAAGCATCGTAATAGTCTGATCCTCGAATGACGTCATTGATGAGTTCATTCGGTATAGTCATCCCAAAGACTTCCCGTTTGGTCCCCTTAGCACTGAACTTGAGATTACCTAGTACAGGTTCCTCTGTAGGCAAGTGGAGTGGAGACTCGGGTCTTGGGTGGAAGTTGTGCAGCCGTTGCAGGTGAAATATGATCAACTTTGTGAACCTGATACTCGGGATAAGGATAAGAGTTGCTTTCTTCTTCCCCAGAGTATGTTGTGCCAAATTCCTTTTGTCTTCTGTGAAAGTGTGGATGGATTGAGTAAATTCTTCCCACATCCTTTCAGCATAGTCGATGTGAGCTCGATTGACAACACCCCAAAGGATTTGTAGCACTGGGGCTCTTGGCCTTTCAAATCCAGAAGTCTTTCCCGTAAGGCACAGATTGATAATGGTTGTGAGTGCCCTCCACGGTTGGAACATGTCATTAGTGGTGACATTAGACAAGTGTATGACTTCCTTTGGATACCCCAACTTATTGACAAATTCAACAAGAGTATCAGGAGTTGGAGGAGGAGAGAAGGCCCGGTTGTTGTCGACTGGCGTGATCTGAAGAGCGTCTCTGAGTGTGTCTTTAGTGAGATCAAACCATTGCTCGTCCAGTTGACACTTATAGCTCCCGGCTTTACTGTCAAAGCAAATAGTATCCCAGAATTGTTGAATATAGATAGCCGGTATTGTTGATGAAGCTGTAAAAGCTCTGAAGAAATTTGTTTGCTTGAGAATATCCACAGCAATCTTGTAAATTGGGCTGGGTTGAGATTTTTCTTCATTCAGATAGCAGTTGCTTTTCCCAATTGGCACCCAACGTATGCGTGGCATGATCTGTTCATCAGTACGAACAGGTGGTGCCATTGCGGGTGCATGTTCAGTATCAGCCATTGTATCTGCACAGTCACAATCACAAAGGAACAAACATGCAGAGAGGAATTGTTAGATGTGAGCAGATGCTCAGAAGTTAAGCATGTATGCACCAGATCCAAGGGAAAGGACTCTTAGATCATGTTGTAGTGTTAATCAATGAGTTTTGTCAACTCTTGAATCAACGGATGTTAACTCATCAAAGAGAGGACATAACACACTGATTAAACCACAAGATTCACTGGCAATTAGCAACCAATGCAACACAGAATGCAAGGTATATGACAATCTAAGCAAAACGCAATCTGTTGAAAACTTAAGAACCAAAACGCAATGATGCAAAACGCAACGAATATTTTAATAATACAGACTCAAAACGCAATGAAGCAAAACGCAGTCACATCAAAACGCAATCTGGATAAGCATAGCAAAACGCAATCACATTTTCATTATCAAAACGCAACCAATGACTTTTATATTAAAATGCAACCTAGAATCTAAGACCAAAACGCAACTAAGAATACTTCATCAAAACGCAACCAAGAACCCTGGGCAAAACGCAACGACGAATGTTTGACTATGCTAGATCTAATCCTTCAAATTAGGGGTTCTAATTACTTAGGCACTTCTATTCTTACATTTAAACCAACACGCAAAGCTTAAAAACAATCCCTAGTGGCCAATACATCTTTCATTCGAGCTTGGTTTTGACTTTAAAAGTCAAACAATGTGCGAAAATCAATTTGGACAATCATTTAAACTATGAGGGAGCAATTAAGACATCTACACAGCATCATATAAACAATTTAAGGATATCCCAGCCATAAAAACATAGCACGAACTACTCACCTAGATTTGGATGATCTTAGCAAATCGCAACTAGACTAAAAGGAGAGAAGTTTGACCAAAGTTGACTGGATTTGAATGGTTTGACTAAGTCAAAACGCATCCAACATTTTATACAAACATTCAACTTTCATCTATTGGCAGAATTGGCCCCTCTCTTTTCATTTAGGGTTAACTTAGCAACTAATGGAATAATTATCTTGGGAAAGTGACACAATTGGTCCTTCACATTTAATGAGCCTAGGATACAATTAACAAATAGAAAATAAGACCCTCGACATGCATATAATTGACACATTTAGACCTTTTTTGAATGACATTTCTAGGACCGTAAATGTTATAGATAAACGAAAGACATGTCTTGAAGAAAACTATTTTTGGCATTTTCTATTTTCTGATTTTTATGGATTTTTGATGGTTTTATATTTTTGTATTTTTCTTTTTGGGTTTAAGTATGTACAT
>BQNB010132321.1:0-16298 GCA_026074375.1 Tanacetum coccineum | reverse complement strand
CATTATTAATTAGTTTCCGCATAATCAATAGTGTTCAAATCAGTGTTTCATTATTGTTGTTTTAGAATTATCTAAAGGAACAAGCCCTTTACAAGCTAAAGGTTAAGATCTATTCAGTAAACGATCCAATAGTGAAACACTAATCCTATATTCTATCAGTATTTAATTAGTTCTAATTAGTCTATGTTAATTCTTATTACTGGTTAAACCTATGCTATATACGTTGTCTAATGATATGGGGTTTTTTCAGCCTGAGAGACTAGCATGGGTTTGGTGGTGACAAATATCAATTCAATACACAATAAACACAAAAGAAGAAAATCAGAAGATAGGAAAGCGGTACAAGCCAAATGATATAAAACTGTATTAGCCATATTAAATCCAGTTCAATGTTGGTTTGTTTGTTTTAATGCAATGATTTACTTATCTCGAAGCAGCATATCATTCTTAAGACTTAGGCAGGACATCATCCGAAGACCTAGACACGATTAATCCTGTCATAATTAACACATCCGCATAAAGCATCCTTTAGTTTAATTATAATCTATCTTAGGGAATCAAGCAGTGGTGATCCTATTAAAACCCTAGCCCATCAGGACTTTATCCACTTATTGCTTGACGGTGTTTTATATACTGGTAGTCTACTATTCGAGTCTTTACAAATTAATTAAGAACATACTTGTTGAAACATATACGGGTCACCTACCCGTCCAACTAAGCTCGTAATTAAAAGGTAAATATAGAACGTTATTTGTGATCCTATTAGTCCAGTAATATAAAACACGATATGGAGAGCTATCCTAGTATCTAGATTACTTTTTAGGTATCACTAGACCCAGTTGAATGATAGGTCGCATATTCAAACACATAAACAAGTATAAAGTGATAAACATAATTAAATAATCAACATAAATTAGAAATCGATTTTTAAACAAAATCAAACATTGACTTTCATTTAGATGCTAATACACCTGCAGGGTATTAGCCTACAAACATTGGAAATTATACAAGCGTAATAAAATATTGAAAACGAACGATTAGAAGGAGTAAAAATTACACGATGTATTGTATGGATTCGTGCTCAATGCTTGACCTGGTAGCTAAATCTTCTTTCTGAATTCGTCTTAATGAGTATGGTTAAGAGAATATGATATTACACACTGAAAACTCGTTTTGAGTCTTCTTTTATAGATGTCTGAAAAGACTCGATAGACGTATTGGCAAGGTTGATATGACGTATTGGGTTGGATTCCTTGGAGTGCACGAAACGTTCATAATCAATCAGTGATATCATTCCTAATTTACTTGATTTACTGTATCTTCGAATAGTTATCTTCATGGATACGGCGTATGTAGACAGAAGGGATACGCCGTATTGGGAATTGGTCAAACGCGTTTTCTTGTGAAGTCTTGGCGCTGATACGCCGTATCTCTTTTGTTGGATACGACGTATTGGTCAGAAATCAGCAATCTTCAAATATCTTCGTTTTAGCTCCAATTTATGCGCCTTTTAGCTTGTCTTCACAAAACACTCCTGAATTACTGCATTTATCAACTTTAAAGCAATTAAGTACCAAATTATGCAATAATTATATAAAAGTGGGCAAAACAGATGGGATAAATGATATAATAAAGTGACGTTATTTGATGTCATCAAATATCCCCCCACTTGAATCCTACTTGTCCTCAAGTAGACCTTAGAAAAAGTTTCAGTTTATGAAAATGTGTCCCAACCGAAGTTGAGGATTTTCTGTTTAAGCATCGTTTTGTCCTAATCTACTTTACATAAACAAGCTCCTCACGAATATGGAAATGAAACACACAGAATCACTATGACTAATCTTAGGGTGCAACATTTCAAGTAGTACGCTTAATTGCTCGGTCGTGATTAGTTTCGTATCATAGGCTTGGCAAGGATACACATCTCCATCGCTAAAGCTAAGGAGAAACAAGTCAAAAGATAAATTGGGTTAAGAAGGCTTAGGGTTGATCATTCAACAGTCTTTCACCATAAGTACCACACCAACAAGGCAGCTGTATCGTACATACACGGCCGTAACGACAGAATAGACATATACAATCCGATCACATCCCTGTTCGTGTTTAACCAGTGGTTAGAATGAAGAACGATATAGGGTAGAGAGCTTCTAACTTTCACTGAAAGTCGTTATCTAACAAGGCAGCCGAGACATGCATACATGGCCGTAACGATGAAATAGACATGCATGCTCGAACAAGTCCTCGTTCGAGTAGACATTAAGGTTAGTTTCTAGGAAAGGGAAGTAAAATGGGTGGTAAACAAAATTACAAAACAAATAGATTAATCCAAAAAATAAGGTACTGTTGCTAGTAACCTTCCCCCGACCGTTCCATGACAAAGACTGTTGGTCCCAATATAATAGATCTTGCTAGCTTGTATAAGGCTAAGTTGTATTGAATAAGTTCAAAACAACTATGATAGAAACTTTGATTGTGAATATCAAAGACTATACGGAATCTAGTCAATGATACTAAGAATAATTTCAATGAAACTTTAATGAATAAGATTAGTAACAAACAGTTTACCAAACTTTCAGCCTCAATATAATACGAACACTCTTAATAGTGTTAGGGTTACAAAACCTTGAAGCTATATCGATATCAAAACAAATGATTTCTAGATATCTAACTCTATGCCCTAGGACCTCCTTTTATACACCAAGGAGTCCTAATCGGCTTACAATATTTTCCTAAGTTATCATGCTCTTCTGAACAAATAACTTAACATATCTTTCACAAAAATATATCATACTTATTACATAAGCAATCTTTATCTTTTCTCTGATAAGTCTTTGATCTTTTCTCTATCAGCATAAACTCTTCCAGCAGTTGTAATCTTTAAGCAGTTGTAACTTTTACACCAATAGTAGTAACTTTTGTAACTTTTACACCAACAGTAGTAACTTTTGTACCAGCAGCACTACTTAGAAAGTTTTCTTCAATCTTCACCAGCAATACTAAGTTACACTAGCAGTAGTAACTTGCAGTAGTAACATATACTAGCAGTAGTAACTTATACTAGCAGTAGTAATATACACTAGCAGTAGTAACTTACACTAGCAGTATTAACTAGCAGTACTAACTACTTAGCATATTTTTTTATTAAGATTACTAACAGTATTAATTTATACTTAACAACAGTAACTAATACCTTAACAGTCTTAACTTCCACCTAGCAGTAGTAACTTCCAAACAACATCAAGAGGATTTTAATCGCAACAATCCTTCCCTAAACTTGATATTTTTCTTCAAAATCATTAAGTTTCTTCATTAAAAGCTTCATCAATCACCAGGAGGATGCTTTCAAACACTTCATTATTTCTTGAGCTATTTTTTCATAAGCTTAAGAAGCTGATAACACATTTCATTCTAATAATCAGCTTGCAGCTTCTTATTTAACATATTAGTGATTGTTGTAGGTGTAAGGGGATATCTCTTCTACACTAGCATATAGACATGCATATCTTCAAACCTCACAAAGTATATTCCACAGGAATCATATAGCCTCCAAAGCAATACTTTCTTTCCTTGTAAATTCCTCCTTATTAGATCTTCTACATAATGTTCAAACATAGCCTTTAGATCACCCCATAACACTCTTTCATAGCCTTCTTCTGGCCTTGTATTCCCATGCTTAGCTTTAACCAACTTCCACATAGTTTCCAAATCTTCTTTATCAAAGCTTTTGATTAGCTGACTAAATAATAAGTATATCTTGGAACTTTCACCAGCTCTTATTATTTCATAATAGCCATTCCTTCCTTTTCTATGAATCTAGAAATTTACAATGGGTGCAGGCTTGGTAGCTAGAGGTATAACATCAATTGCCACTTCATCATCTTGGACAATCTCAAAGCATTGTTTAAGATCTTCTTTCTCTTTATCATCTTCCATTTTTTGTTTCTTTGCTACCTCTTGTTCTAGCTCTTCTCCTGCTCTCTTAGAACTACTTTCTTGTGTCATCTCTGCTTCAGCTTTCTTTGAGCTCTCTTTCACCAACTTAGTATCCATATCAACAAACATGTTTACCCTTGTCATGGCTTTATCAAATAACTTCTGAATTTCTGCAAATGACTTGTTCTTCAATTGACTTTGCTTGTAACCAGCCATGTGTTTCAGATAAGTTGACATTGTACTTTTCTTTTGTGCTTTAGTTGGTGGCTTGTTCCTCTTTTCTTGAGCTCTTAATGCTGCAAAGTGTTTCTTTCTCTTCTCCAAGAGTTCTACAAACAATCTTGCCTTCTCTTCATCTGTCAATTCTTCTTGCTCTCTTGCTTGCAATCTTTCAGCCAATAACCTATCAGCCTCTATCATTGCTTGCACATTATCCCATGAAATGTTGGCTTCTTCAACTTTCTCAGCCTTCTCTCTTGCAAGTCTTGCTTGTTCTTCTTCTTCAGCTTGTAGCTTGAAAGCAAGTTCTTCATCAAGTCTTATTTGTTCTTTCATCTTCAAAGGCTTCTCAGGTTCAATCATCTTAGCTTTGCCTTTATCCTTGATGTTTGAAGGTATTGGTGTTAGTGTTGTTCTTGTTGTAGATTCACCAGGGTCTCTAAAAGTAATGCTTTTAGCTTTGGGTATTGTTGAAGGTGCTGTTGTGGTTGTACTCTGCACTGGCTCTTGTACCACAACCTTAGGTTTTGCACTCCTCAATTCAGCCAATGCTTGAGCCAAAGTGATCTCTTCAGTAGTAATTGTTGCAGCAGCACTAACTTCAGCAGTACTAACTACTTCTTCAACAACTTTTTCACTTTGCTCTGCAACAAACACTTCTTCACCATTAAAAACATCTGTATCAAACATTTGAGCATCATCATACCTCCCCTGAGTTTCATCAACCAATGTAACTTCTGCATCTTGGTCAATGTCATCTATTTTCCTCCCCTGTTTGGATGCATCCTCCTGATCACCCAAACCTTCATCTTCAGAGGAAACAACTTGTGCAGATCTACCAATCTTGAATAATCTTTTCATCCCTGGAGTTTTTGACTTCCTTTTCCTTTCCAGCTTCTTGACTCTCTTCTTCAAACTAGCAATCTCCTTTGCTTGAGCAGTCTTTGTTGTCTCTAAGTCAAGAACTCTATCAGACAGTTTTGTAACAAAGGTCCATCAATTCCTTAAGTTTCAGTCTGTCCTCCCCACTTCCAAGTGTGTTAACTCTTAAGAGAGGTGGGTCATTAGACTGTGTAGGTACATTTTCCTCATTGGCAATCTCTCATCTACTATAGGCTCTGTAGGACTCTGGATTGAGGAAATCTTATGTCTTTTCTCTGTTTTCTCTTAGATTGTTTCTTTTGGAAGTTGTATGTTTGATGTTGAAAGATGTGGTATGTGATGGGAATCAGTGGCCATAGCTGAACCTTACACATATTCTTCCTGAGCTTGAACCATCATGGTTTGAAATAAAGGTGTAACTCTTCTAGAAAAACCTTTCCCTTCCCTCTTTATGTTCCCAAAAACCTTCTTGGTGTGGGAGGGTGTAACATAAATCCTTTTATGATTTGACATATCACCAGCTTGTTGATTGAGAAAGACTTGCACAAACCTTGGATACATTAGAAATTTGCACAACTATCTTACATCCTTCACCATACTTTAAAGATAACTTAAAAAAGTTAAATTTCTGGTTTGTGGCTAAGCAGCTTATTACAAGGCCATAGTGAGCTACTAATTTTGTTCATGCATTAGACTTAGCACTAGGCATTGCAGAATAGTATAGAATCCAAAACTTCCATTAAAGAGAAAAGAAAGCTTGTAAAATGTAAGTTTTCTAAAAGGTTTTTCATACCCCATTAAAGCAAGTTGCTCAAAAATATCAGCATTAGGTAGACATGCAATTCCTTTAGCATCTTCTAATTGAAGATCTCTTCTTACACTTGTCTCAGTGATGATCACTTTCTTCCCATCCACTAGGGCTTGTAACTAAACTTCTCCATTAATAGTTTTCACCTTTGCAGTAGCCCAAAATTGTTGAATGCACGAATGTATATTTAGGATTAACATTAAAGCATATCTTATAGAACTTGCATTGAGAAAATCAACAATTTGTTCAAACCCTTACTATCTGCTCAAATCCTTCACTTTCAGCAGATTTAGTCAAAAACGCGACTAAATTATGAGTATCAGCAAATTGTAGAATCGTCATTGTTTTGGGTTTTGATGATAAATGATGAAATTGAGTTAGGGTTTATGATTAGAGAGTATATGAAAGATTGAAATCGATTAAATGATTGAATGAAACCCTTAATCGAAGTATTTATGAAACTACCCTAAACAGCATTAACGTTCACCAGCAGTTGTAAGTTATGCCTAGCAGCATTAACTTTCAACTAGCAGTAGTAAGTAACCCAAGTAGTAACTCAGCAGTAAATTAAGCCTAACAGCATTAACTTACAATCAACAATAGTAAGTTATGCCTAGCAGCATTAACTTTCCCTAGCAGCACTAAGTTTATGCCTAGCAGCATTAACTTTGAATCGCCAGCATTAACTCCAATTCCTTTCTAATCAGCTTTTCCATTATCAAATTAATATTTTAGCTCACAAAATCTCTCTATCTGTTTTTGATTTCTCTCAATTCTTTTAGCTCATATTTCTCTCTGTCTGTTTTTGATTTCTCTCAATTCTTTTAGCTCATAATTCTCTCTATCTGTTTTTGCTATATTCAACTCTCTTTTTGTTTTTCAGCTCATAAATTCTCTCAATTCTTTTACTCACCAAATCACTCTATCTGTTTTTATCACACATCTCTGTTTCTGTTTTTATTCTTACTAATTCTCTCTATTCTTTTACCTCACCATTTTCTTAATCAGGACTTTAAATATTGAGCATTCCAATACTGGCAATCAGATATTAAAATCTACTTACATCAAATGCTTTTGTAAGCAAATCTGCAGCATTCTTATCAGTATGAATCTTGATCATCTGGATTAGCTTCTTTTCATTGGAATCTCTGATAAAGTGATGTATAATCTCAATGTGCTTTGTTTTTAATGAAAAATAGGGTTCTTAACTATGCATATAGTACTCTTATTATCAATATAGATCTTTGTATGCATAAAGTTATACCCATAATCAAGCAATTGATTTTGAATCCAAAGCACTTGGCCACAACAACTTGAAGCAGCTACATATTCAGCCTCTGTTGTGGAATTAGCAACCACAGTCTGCTTCTTGCACTGCCATGAAATCAATCTACATCCTAGGAATTGACAACCTCCTATTGTGGACTTCCTATCTAAGCTTGCTCCTGCATAGTCACTATCAGTATATGCCACCAAATCAAAAGGTGAATCCTTAGGATACCAAAGGCCTAATTTAGGTTGACCTTTAAGATATCTAAAAATTCTTTTCACAACATGAAGATGTGACACTTTAGGGTTAACTTGGAATCTGGCACATACACATACAACAAACATTATATCTGGTCTTGAAGAAGTAAGATACATCAATGAGCCAATCATTGATCTATACATGTGTTCATCTATGTCTTCACCATCTGCATCTTTGAGCAAAGGCTTATGGGTTTCCATGGGTGTGCTTGCTGTTTTGACATCACTAAAGCCAAATTTCTTCAAAATCTCAGTCACATACTTGTCTTGGCTTATAAAAATCCCATCTTCCTTCTGCTTCACTTGCAGTCCTAGGAAGAATGTAAGTTCACCCTATAGAACTCAACTAAATACTTCCTAAGGCATCATCTTCCTCAAACTCTGTGCATACTTCTTCTTAGTAGACCCAAAATGATATCCTCTACAAATACCTTGTACTATCATGAATATCACCTTGGTCCTCTTGATGACAATTTTTTTTGTCCATTTGTCCCTTTGAAACCATTTCAACAAATAAGTGGACAAGGTCTCATTCCAAGCTCTAGGAGCTTGATGCAAACCATAGAGAGCCTTTTCTACTTTGTATACTCTGTCAGGAAAGTCTGATCTTCAAATCCTAGTGGTTGACAAAATAGAGTTTCCTTTTAATCTACATAAAGAAAAGCACTCTTGACATCCATCTGGTACACCACAAAGTCTTTAAATGAGGCATAGGCTAATAATAGCCTAATTGCTTCAATTCTAGCAACAAGAGCAAAAACATCATCATAGTCAATCCTTCTCTTGTGTCTACTCTTAAGCAACCAATATTGCTTATCTTTATCATAAATGCCATTTTCATCTTCATGTTCCTATAAACCCATTTATGTACCTATGCTCTTATTGTCATTTGGTAAATCCACCAGGGTCCCAAACCTTTTTGTAATATAAATTAAGAAGCTCATCTGTATAGCTTCTAATCCACTTGGATCCTTCAATCTTGGATTACCTTCTTGGGTCTTCTTGTGAAAAAAATAAAGCAAACAACAAATTTTGAAAGTCTTTATGGTTTGTTTCGGTTTGCTGAACAAACTAGAACAAATCGAGTTCTTTCACATTCTTTGTCATTCTTCTTATTTTAGGTGTTGAAATTTAAGTCTCTAATGAATTTGTCAACTGCATGTATCTTTGTGTGTTCTTGTAGTTAGAATAGGACAGACAGGTATAAATGCAACTAGATTGTTCGTGTCAGCCCTTGCACCAACAACGATCACATCAGTGGAATAAACAATAACTTTTCAATCAAGCATATTTGGATCATTTGGAATTCCATCTTGTTTTGGATTAACAACATTAACTTTGTGCTAGCACCCATTAACATTTGAACTAACAACATTAACATTGTTAGTGTGTTTCCATCACATAGCAGTATTAATATTGTTAGTGCTGTTAATATTATCATCCTTCTCTTGATTAATTCTTGCCTCCTCTGTACTTGGAACCTCACTATCTTTCCCTTCAGTTGGATTTCCACTTTCATTCCTTGGATCTTCAGCATCCTTCTTTTCCTCCTCCCCTGATGGTTTGAATCTAGCATTAGGAGAATCCTTTGAATTCTGAGAGAATAGTGGATCAGCAGACCACATTGGTAGTAGAATGTAATCTTTGTCATGTACTGTCTCCATTCTACCTTTATCTGCATTATCACATGCTTTTGTACCTGCATTACCATTAGACTGATTCCCTGCAACAACTGGCTTATAGTTCATAGAATTTGTTAGTGCATCTATATCAAAAAGCCAATTAGGTCCACTTCTTGTAATATTAGATGTATTTTCACTAAATTGTACATGCAGGTTCTCTTCTACTATCCTAGTTCTACTGTTGAATACTCTGAATGCTTTCTATAAGTAGAGTAACCTACAAAAGAACCTTCATCGGCCTTCCATCAAATTACCTAGTGATCTATGGTAATAAGGATTGGCAATAGACACCCAAATGGTCTCATGAAGCTTAAAATACAGGTTTTCTACCTAGAAAAAAGTTCATAAAGGGGTCTTGTTTGTGTGAGGCATGATAAAATAACCCCTATTTTGGACATAACAAGCAGTAAATAACCTACTTTACCCAAGAAAGTTTTGGCAATTTTAAATCACTACATAGTTCTAGCCCTCTATTAGTGTCCTATTTTTCCTTTTAGCTACTCCCCATTTTGTAGTGGAGTCCTAGCAACCTAAATTCCCCTTAATACCCTTCATTTATCACAAAACTGTTCATGACCCTAATCTTGAATAACAGTCCCAATGTCATATCGAATCACTTTTACCCTAAGGATAATTAATTTTCTATCCTGTTATGATTGTTTTTAATGATTTCCACTAGTTTCATTCCTTATGGCTAAAAAAGAAAACCCAACTAAAACCTACTAAAATCAACAGAAACAACTAGGCAGTACATCTTTTCATTAAAATTTTTCCAATGTTGGCCAAACAAATTCCATATGCAATTGTAATGGTTGGCTAATTAAACAAAACTGTTTTGGTCTTATCGAAGAAGCTCTGCATTGCTTTCCCTTCTGACAAGCAACACCATGTACGATTAATTTCAAGTGTGAAGGTGGGGGGTAAACCTCTTACAAGGTTTTCCCTTACTAGTTTATTACTTGTTTTGAAATTTATATGTCCAAGCCTCCTATGCCAAAGATTAGATTCATATGGTGTGGCATTTGCAAGAGAACAAGGAGACCTCCTATTGAGAAATACCATTATTCGTCAACACAGTACATGTTTATCCTTTCTAGGAACTTTAAGCAAAACATACTATCATCAGCAAACTTAAAGTCTGGAGATAGAACAACACATACAGTATCAGAAAAATGATTCTATACTTCTTGTCATACTTCTTCAAAATCTAAATACCATTTTTATTTTATTTTTCCTAGTAATTTTCCTTCCTTTGGAATTACCTCTAAAGGCAACAAATCCTGCATCAATTTCTTCATAATCTGTAAGATAGGATCTGCTTCCTGTCATGTGCCTAGATCATCCACTGTCAATCACTCCTTTATTCTTCAAATCTTAATGTGGATTGCCCTGCACAATATAGTCAAATTAGTTTCTTTTGGGGACCCAAGCCATTACTGACTTGGACCTGCCTTGTGCATCAATATAGTCAAATCTTTTAAAAGACATTGATGCACCATTGTTTCTGGAGACATGGGGTCTGAAAGAGGTTTTGTGCTATAGTCTCCAAAACCTAACATGTTAGGCCTTAACAGCATTTGCTTGTTTTCTTTAACACACTAAGAACTGCTTTTGGCCTAGGCAAGTATTAACCCTTATTCTTATACAGTATTAAACTTTTTAGTGAAATTACTGTTAATTAGGTGCTCGTATATTTGTTAAAAGCCTTCTAAAAGATAATATGCATTATTAATAACATTTTTATGGGTCCTGCATTATTCACTGCTATTCTTGGTTGAACAGTATTAACTGGTCTAGCAGTATTAACTGAATAAGGGCCCAGACACTAGTTAAGACTGTCTTGGAAACCATTTTCCTTTTGGATTTGGGTGAGTTAATTAGAGAATATGTTTGTTCACCCTTTGAACATTGGTCCAAACAGGTTTTGCAAATCTTCCATTATTATAACCAGTTATGCAATCAATCTTCATAAATGATCAAAACCTACCACACACATGACCCAGCTTTGTTGAACATCTTAAAATCATTCCCTATTTATGAGACATTTGTTGGTTCCCAGTCTTGTTCCCTCTGACTAGGTATGTATTTGCCTATATTTATCAAGTGATGTTTTCCTATGAAGATTTTACTTCTGCTCTAGTAGATTTAACAAAGTTATCTTAGCAAAATAGGTTTTATTAAACATCTCAACTGTTTTAACCTTAGGCACATTTTCTTCATCACTATCAGATACCCAATCCTTAATAATTGGGGCTCTATTTTCTTTCCTAGTAGTCTCAGGTTCATTAGTCTCAATAGTAGGCTTTTCAACTACAGACTCACTATAGACTCAATCACATTAACAAAATCAACTAGACTAGGATCAACTAAATCATATATTGGTGCAAAATAATTCCATATAGGAGGTAGGACAACATTATACCCTAATACCCTGTTATTACACTTATCCAATATCTGTCTGTCTAGAAGTTTACTTAGGTTTTTATTTGATAAAATTTTCAAATTTTTGTACCTATAAGTTGAACCTCATATTTTCTTTCTAGCCAACATAACTTCCTTTTAAGCTCTATAATATCTAATGTGCCCTTTTTAACCCTTCACCCACATGGCCCTAAGAAACATTAATATTTTCTCATGAAGGGTTCGCCTAATCATGAGAGGCCTCCATAGTAGACTACAGAACCACAGTTTGTTCAAGACCTCCTTAAGCCTCATCAACTATATTCGGGTAAATCACAGGATGAGCGTCAGCTTGAACATGCAACTAGCCAGTAGGCTAATTCAAAGCCAAGATATCAAGCTAACAAGCAGGTGGATTCTCAACCTAAACATTGTTACATGGTACACCTACACCAGCAACATCCATCCCTTCATCTGCAAGAGCAATTACATGATCACTTGTGAAGGCCAATAGTGAATCGTCAGGATAAGCAATGTACTCCGTCAAATCCATCATAGTAAAAGAAACACATTGGAACAATTTAGTATTGTTTAAAGACAAGTTTTACAAAGAACACGAGTAGAGATTTTTACCCTCGTCATCCTAGTGGATCACTAGTTCAATGCCTAAGTCCTAATGGGTACTCGGGTGAGCCTGCACTAAGAACCCTAATGGAAAGGTCTCTCTATAGGGTTTTGGTGGTATCATGCATGGCCAATAAAACATGAATAGTAGAAAATAAACAAATAATTAGCCATGTAGCAAGATAAATCCTAGTAGCAAGATCATACCTAACCATTGTGTGGAAAACTAGAAGGGAGGGTTGAATAGTTTACAGCTTTTTATTTAATGTATCGTTTGTTTATAAAAACTTATATTCGACTTTATGTGATCTCAATATGTGTACAATACGAACAATACAACTAAGTAAATAAATGATAACAAGATATAGAATAAGTATGTAAGACAAGAGATAAGAGTTAGAAAGATTAAACCACAACACAATGATCTATAGTGGTTCAGTAACGAAGCACCTCTTTGCCTTACACCACTCCCCGAGCACCAAACTCGAGAGTTCTCTTCACTATGTCAACAAACTCCTTTTAGGCGGAGAAAACCGTACACAAGTAGCTTACACCAATTTCCGACACAAAGCCAAATGTCGAGTTCTAATCTTAGCTAGAACCAATCTATCACACCCTTTGTATTTTGAGGATTAAAATACTAACCAAACTATCAACTCTTCACTTCACCTAAATTCTAACATGATCACCCCGATCTAACTATACTTTCTATGATCACCATGGTCTAACTATTACACACAACTACACAATGTACACAAATGATTTACAAAATACATTACAATCGTAACTACGTTACAATAACACAAACTAAGCTATAATAATTCGTAACTTAATGGTAGGAAATATTCTTCTCTTGCACTCGAAGATCTAAGCTTGAATCACTTGGAAACAAATGCTTAAGATTAAATGATCAAAGGATTGTAGGTGATGTATAAACTGATTTTAGACAGAAGAGAATGAGTGCAAAAGGTTAGAAAACCAGTGAGGATCAGTCTAGTATTTATAGGTAAAGCTGGGAGCCTTTTTGTCTGGTGGGCCCCCTTAACTTATGTGTCGGCCCCCTTATCACTAAAGGGGCCGCCCTTATATTTAAGGGGGCTGCCCTAGGCCAGACGCTCCATTTTTTTGTCTTTTCTAGGAGAAGTGTTTTCTAAAACATTTCTAGCTGTTTTTAGGTAAAAAATTTGAATTCAAAATATATATTTTGAATAAAACATTTCTTTTTAATTGTAAAAATATTTTATAAAAGTTATAAATTTTTTTGTAACATTTTATAAAAAATGTGAGGTTGAATAAAAATTCCTTTGATCATGAAATGCATTAAACATTTATTTATTCATACCTTTAAGTGATTAAATATTCAAAATTGAAATTTACGACTAATTATTTGTTTACATTTAATTTTTCATTGAACGTTTTTACATTTTGTGATTATCAAAACGTAGAGAGGTCAAAAAATATTAATAACATTTTTAGGCATTGTTTCTATCAACAATCTCCCCCTTTTTGATGATTACAAAATCTAAACTCATTAAATGTAAAATTATTTTTAAACAAGCATTTAGTGAGTTTTATTTCCATTTTTCTCCCTTTTTTGTATAATCAAAAAGGTTTCGTCGATGAATATGCGTAAAATCGACGGCATAAATGTTCCCCCTTGATGTGTGATCCCCCTCGATCGAGGGCACCAAAGAGTCGAGCTATGGTAACTTTGCTACAAAAACGAGTTAAAGGAACAAAACCAATGTTTCTAACATCTAGCAATGTCAATAAAATTAAACATGGTGACAATAGATTTTAGCCAACCATCACAAACATCAACCAATTAAACTCAACTGACTTCATCCTTCTTTTTAGCAGGTTCTAAGAACATCGTTGGGATGATGGTAAAATATGTACTTCAGTCCACTAAACATTCAGCTTTACACATTGAACTTAGCTACCAAGTTTCCTCAGTAGGGAGTTGGGTGTCCTAGCATTCAGTGACTTAATTAGACTTTAAACCTATCCCTTCAGCAGACTTTATAACCAAGTCTCTAGCCAGTCCCTTCAATCAAGTGATCAGCTAATTATGTATGAGACCTCACAAACTCTATAGATACACCCCATTCATGATAAGGTCATGAATCATGATATGCCTAAAACCTAAGTGATTAGACTTCCTATTATACATCTGGCTATAAGCCTTTGCCAATGTAGCAGCACTATCACAATGGATAGAAATAGGTGCTACAGGTTTGGGCGATAATGGAATCTCAAGGAGAAAGTTTTTCAACCATTTAGCTTCCTTACTAGCAGTTGCTAAAGCCATAAATTCATATTCCATTGTTGAGCCAGTAATGCAAGTTTGTTTCTTGAAAGCCAAAGAGATTGCACCTCCACCAAGCAGGAATACCCAACCACTGGTAGACGAATTGTCTTCAGTATTGCTGATCCAGCTTGCATCAGTGTATCCTTATAAGACCGAAGGATAACCATCATACGTCAAGTTGTAATCCATGGTTTTCTTCAAGTACTTCAGTACCCGCTGAATTTCTTGCCAATGCTGAGTACCAGGATTACTAGTATACCTGCTCAGTTTACCCACTACAAAAGCAATATCAGGCCTTGTATAAGTCATGGCATACATCAGGCAGCCAATCACCCTATAATACTCAAGTTGAGATACAACCTGACCATTACTAGGCATCAACTTCTCACTTGTATCCATAGGAGTACTCACTATAGTGCAATCAGAGTAATTAAATTTCTTTAGTACATTCTCAATTTAATGAGACTAAGAAATTGCTATTCCATTACTTTTATGTTTAATCCTTATACTAAGGATAACATCATCCTCCCCCATGTCCTTCATGCAGAACTTTGAAGACAAAAATTCCTTTGTTAGGTCCACCTGAACTTGATTAGTGCCAAAGATCAGCATATCATTAACTTATAGGCAAATGATGACTCATTTACCAGTTTCATCAAATTTTCTATATACATATTTTTTAGCTTGGTTAAGTGAATAACCATTAGACAAAATTACTTCATCAAACTTTTGATGCCATTGCTTAGGTGCCTGTTTGAGTCCATAAAGAGACTTAATCAGTTTACATGCCTTGTTTTTATTGCCATGCATGATGAAGCCCTAATGTTGGTTTATATAGACCTCCTTATCTAATTCACCATTCAAGAAAGCTGTCTTCACATCCATATGATGAATAATCAAATTGTAAATTGATGCCAAAGCAATCAGCAGTCTTATGGTACTGATACGTGCCACTGGATCATAAGTATCGAAGTAGTCTATCCTTGACTTCTGTCTAAAGCCTTGAATGACCAATCTTGCCTTGAACTTTTTAATATTTCCATCTACCTTTAGTTTTATTTTGAATATCCATTTGCAACCAAGAGGTTTGCAACCTGGAGGTAGATCAGCCAACACCCAAGTGTTGTTACCCATGATGGAATCCATCTCATCATTAATTGCTTATTTCCAAAAAGCAACATCTTGAGACTTTATTGCTTTATCAAATGTTTTGGGGTCATCCTCAACATTAAAGCAATAGGAGTGTTGGTCAGAGACCTCATCCTTTGTTCTTTCACCTAAATATAATTAAAATTCAGGTCCAAAGTTCTTTGGAGTCATATTCCTTTTACTTTTTTCTAAGCCCAGGTTCAGGTTGTTGAACCATAACCTCTTCAGTGACCTTTTCAGGGACCACTGAACCACCAATGTCTTCAGTTTTATTTATCAAGGACCTATGAGTTGGTTTAGGGACTGATGAGAATCTATTCTCATAAAAGATAACATTTCTCGATTTAATTATTGAGTTAATTAAAACTGATTCATTAGGT
Source organism: Tanacetum coccineum (assembly GCA_026074375.1). NCBI lineage: Eukaryota > Viridiplantae > Streptophyta > Magnoliopsida > Asterales > Asteraceae > Tanacetum > Tanacetum coccineum. The sequence continues at coordinate 383 of BQNB010132321.1, read as the reverse complement.
TCAATAACATAAAACCTAAAAGTTTTGGAATGCTCAACATATCCAACAAAGATGCATTCAATGCCTCTTTCACCCAAAGTTTTCAGCTTTGGATCAGGGAGTCTGACAACTGCCCTACAACCCCAAACCCTAAGGTAGTTCAGGTTGGGGGGTTTTTTAGTCCAGAGTTCATAAGGGGTTATCTTGTTCCTTTTGTTAGGAATTCTATTTAATAAATAGCAAGCTGTTAACATAGCTTCACCTTAAAACCTATGACTCAGTCCTTAGTAGGACAACATGGAATTAACCATTTCATTCAAAACTTTATTTGTTTTATTTGATACGGGTGCAACACATTCTGTGATATCTACAAAGTTTGCTTCATGTCTTACTATGACACCTGT